>JZLH01S0015671.1:26932-44831 GCA_001188425.1 Eucidaris tribuloides
CATGTTTGGCTCTGCTTCCTATCGAAGAAAGTCCAGTTTTGGTGAGAGCGGTGGCTCACCACCAACACAACCTATTGCATCAAGAAAACTGAAAGCACTACAAAAAGCGCACTGTATACAACAAATGTAACTGCATGAATGTGTGATTTTTTTTTTATTCAATTCATCACAAAAAAAAATCGGTGAGAAGGATTTTTTTCCAGTAAGTTATAAACACAAGCTTCCATTCTGTAAAACATCAATATCTGTGTCAAATAAATACAAGGAAATGCACAATAATCAAATATATACAGATATATGTACAATTATATATTTCGCTGTCTGTTTACCAACTCTTCTGGAAACATAACAATAATTCAAAAATATACAATCATCTCCCTTTGACCAAATTAACCACATTGCATTGTGAAAATACATTTTGTACAATTTACAGGAATCTACGTCAACTGTGTCGTCATAAAAAAACAATATTCAGGCGAACATGTTAGTGTACATTTTGATGATTTCGTACGAAGATAGTAAATTTCCTCTTACATGTCTTACATGTTTTAATCATTCAAAGCAACAGCATAATTTGTTCTTTACAATCCAATATCATTTTAATACAAAAGCAAATTCCACAGCCATAATTACGGCGACTCAGTTGACAGGTTTTTTTTTAGATCAACTGATAACATAATGTTTCCAGTGTACACAATAAATAATAATATATTTATGATATAAAACATACATATTACCTAGTCAACCGGTTACTGTAGAACAACCGGGTGGGCAAGATATGGCGTAGTTGGATCCAAACATTAATTTATGCAAGACAGCGCAAAGAAAGAATCTGAAATAAGGGCATTTTAGTGGAGAGGTAATTTATGGAACATATAATGTCAGGGGTGGCACACAGGGGGTGGGGGTTGCAGAGGGGGTGGACGCCCCCGATAAATTTATCAAAATGTATTTTTTTTTAAATCAAGTGTTTTTCGCAGAGTAATTGATTTATTATTATTTTCTCCTCTTGAGACAAAAACTTTGTGGACACTCTAATTAATAACAAAAATAAAGAACATTAATGTATGGGCTGTTTGATGATGTTGAAATTGATAAATCAATAATACACAACTTTGAAAATTAAGCTGTCATTATCACGATATCCATGATTGACTATAATTTATGATAAATTATAAATATCAAAATAAACACCCACTGGATAATTGTTTTCTAACGCTTCAGTCTATAGGATGAAATATGTATGGTAAAACAGGTCACTGGGACACTTGTCACGTATTAAAACACTGAATGATCATTTCTGAGGAGCATTTGTCACACCAAACTGGAAACACTGATTGCATATAGGGCCATGTATCTCAGATTGTTTTTTTGTTTACAAAAATTAGAATCATTGTTAAACAGGACTTGCCCTTAACATGGTATTTGATTCTGGATTCAAACTAAGAATTTCAATCCTGGGCCCTGTTTCATAAAACTTAGAATCACTTTAAGTTGTCATTCTTCTAGCAACAACCATGGCAACCGTGCCTCACAGTCATTCGAGCCTTGGCTTTTTTTTATACCAAAATTGCAATAGAATGGCAAGTTGATATGATGTCAACTTGTATGAAACAGGACCCTGGTTTTCCCCTTAAACATGTAAATTAGTTTTGGCACTATCATTGATAAACATCCATATTTCATTACCTTCAAACAATACTTTCAACGTGACACCAAAACAACACAAATATGTCTTAGTGGTTTTTGAACCCATTATTCAAACCGATAAATCTCGTACGCACTATTTAATTTGTGGTCAGATGACCACTTTAGTGACTCGGCTACAGGAATTTTTCGAGACTCGCGAAATATTAGTAATAAACTCATAACCAAGCACCAGATAAATTATGCTCACTCCACAATCTTCCAGCATACAAAGTGAAAAGAAGGAGCCCTCAGCACTAAAGAAGAACTTTGGGGTTAACCCAGGGTAGTACACAGAACTCCTTGGAAAAAAAAAATATCATCCTCTTTAACCCCTTTTCTTCTGTTAGTTGTTCACCATCTTCAGCTGAAAATATGTACCCACATAATTTACAAAATGTTAAATCAAGTATGGACGTCTTCATAACTATAGACATCTATGAAACCATTCTGTTTATACTAATCAGCTCTATTCTCACTTATACATTTATCATAGCACTCCCGAGGAGCACGATTCATTAAAGACAGGGTTTCGTTCCGTAAACTCTTCTAAATTATCATTCTTCATTAACTTTTTTCTCTCATGTTCAAGTTGAAAACAAATTCCGATTACAGAAAAGGAATGCGTCGGTGTGCCCAAAAATGTAATATGTTTAGTCATAAAAAAATTGTCGAGGACATATGGACACATTATTTTGGACATTTCTACAACGTTCGAAGAATTACATTGTTCTACTTAAACTTGACAATGTCCTGTTCCAGTACGAATACACGTACAATGAGGTATTTTATTCACAATATATTTTTCTTTTGAAAATATTTGATTTATTACGTACTAGGCTAGGCAATAAGCTAATGTCATTTCTTTCCAAAACATCAGTGAAAATAAATGCCGCAATACACCCCGAACTGAAGTTGACAAAAATGTGTTGAAAATAAGTAAAGGTCGTTATGTCTATCAATCGCGGGATCAATCTCTACACTGTACTTACGATTTACCAATGAAACGCAAAGAAAACAAACGAGACTGCGGAGTGACCAAATATCATTGACAATTAATAGCATGTGCATAAAGATGAATGGTAAGGTGAAAATTGCGTCTAACAAACCACATGCATAACAAACTCTATATAAGAAGTAAGACAAAATATCGCTTGATATTTATGTGTTTGACTGAACTCAAGTGAGCATGGAAAGAGTATATACAGATGACATGTAGAAATACCTTTTGTACTGTAAAAACTGGAGTGTTAAATTTAATAAACATGATGTCCTATGGAGCTTTAGGTATTAAATGTGGCCTTGAATTTAAATACTCCAAACTGTAAAAATAGTTCACAGTTTTATAAACACTTTTCTGTAACAATTTATAAACTCTTGAACACATTTATCTGGAAATCATAAATACTTTTAGTTAGAAATTCAGAAATTCTGTGTATCATCTATATGATATCAACAGTTCGATCTGGAACACTTCATGAACACTTTGGAAACGTTTGAAAACACATTTCAGTGTTAAGGTGTCGAAAATCATAAATGCGTCAACAAATATTTCGTGTGTGAAGATCTAAACACTTAAGTGTTTATAAACATTAACTTAAACGTGATTTCCAGATAAACGTCTTCAGGTGTTTACTAAGTGTTCTAGAAATAAACACAAACTTTTGATATCATAGGTGAAACGAAGAATGTCTAAATAATCGTGTTTATGATTTCCAGATAAATATGTTCACGTGTTATATAGTGTTATAGAAAAGTGTTTATAAAAGTGTTAAGTATTTTTACAGTACATTTTATTTCATCAGCAAAATAATGACTTCTTACACGAACCTTAGCACTTTAACAATATGGCACTACGGGTAATGAATTTAAGACACTAAGAGTTTTCAGTGTGTTGTGGCAGAAAAGACATCATGGGAACCCCCTTTTCCCAGAGAAAATAATTTAGTCTAGAACAACCGGAGAATCCGTCGCATGATCGTAGTAACGCCCTTAGATGCCGTTGGACTACACACACGTGAGCGCAGTGTGTAGCCGAAGGGCCTAACTGCGCACATGGGTGTGTTCATTTAGGGCGTTACTGCGCTCACGTGTATGTAACCCAAGGACATTTAGGGCTTTACTGCGCTCACGTGTGTGTATACCCAAGGACATTTAGGGCGTTACTGCGCTCACGTGTGTGTATAGGCCTAACCCAAGGACATTTAGGGCGTTACTGCGCTCACGTGTGTGTATAACCCAAGGACATTTAGGGCGTTACTGCGCTCACGTGTGTGTAACCCAAGGACATTTAGGGTGTTACTGCGCTCACGTGTGTGTAACCCAAGGACATTTAGGGCGTTACTGCGCTCATGTGTGTGTAACCCAAGGACATTTAGGGCGTTACTGCGCTCACGTGTGTGTATAACCCAAGGACATTTAGGGTGTTACTGCGCTCACGTGTGTGTAACCCAAGGACATTTAGGGCGTTACTGCGCTCACGTGTATGTAACCCAAGGACATTTAGGGCGTTACTGCGCTCACGTGTGTGTATAACCCAAGGACATTTAGGGCGTTACTGCGCTCATGCGACGAATTGTCTGCAAGAAGTATGCAAACACATGCCCAGAACTCTGTCTTGGGTGTGTTTTTCAACTTGAAAAAAAAAGAACATTCTTTACAAGCAAAATCTTCATCAGGATTTATTTCACTTATCTTTTTTTCTGTGGGGTTTTGGTTCTTTTTTAGAATGCTTTTCAGACCTTGGCTCGAGCCCGCGAATCCATAAAATATACAATGTAAGTCCGTCTGCTTTGGGTAAACAGTGCAAACAATAGACGCAATATGTTCTGTATTAAATCAAGGCAGCGACCACAAGTCTTATCAAACTCACCCCGCCCTCAATTCGACAGTGATATTTACATTCATTCGTTTTTCATTCCTTTAGTAAAGTACAATCCTTGCGTTTTGCTTTGAAAACATCAGAACAATTGAACTTTTGCTGACGAAGTCGGTACTACGCACTCGTGCCTGTCAAGTAACACTGAGGTTATCAGGTTGAAATAAATGTCACAGTATTTACTTCCGAGTCTTCGAGTCTTCAGATATCGATATCGTCGTCCAGCGAAGATCTCCTTTCCGATACGACCACCGCGTCATCCTGATCACCCTCGGTCCCGCTGTAGCTACTGCCGGTATAGCCGACACCTTCCGTGGTCGTGGTGGTACAACTGGTTGTGCTGCAACTCCTACTGCTTGGTACACCCGGGGCGCCCTCTCCGCCGCTACCAACTGAACAGATTTCGGGTGGTTGCGGACACGTTGAGATGGTGGCAGCGGCGGTGGTGGAGACTGCGGACGTAGACGAAGCGGAGCTGCAGCTCCTCGGGTAGGTTTCGGCCCAAGGTTGGAGGTTCTGGAGAGCGTTGAGAGAAGCGTTGTGGAGACATAAGGGGTCGACATTGGGTGGATCCTGCAAGTTCTTCATCATAACTTCGTGTTGTAAGGTGAACATAAATCTGGCGGCGGCCTGCCTTTCAGCTTCGCGCTCTTCGGCAGTTTGTCGTCTGTGGGTGAATAAAAAAAAGAAAAAAAAATAATCAAATGAGTTGAAACCATTGTTGTAGTACTCGTACTTGTACTCGAACTTCCACGTACTTGTAATCGGGCTACAAAATACTCGGAACCATCCAAAATTGTACTCGAGCATCAAAGTACTCGAACTCTCTTATTACTCGTCAGTCAAAGTACTCGACTACAACGTGAACTATAACCAGCGTGATGGCCGAGTGGTCAGAGCGTCAGCATCTAGTTCGGAAGGTCGTGGGTTCGAGCCCCAGCCGGGTCAAGCTAGCCTCTAACAAGAGCCCCCGGGGACACGACGCTCACCTGAGGTCTCGCAAGCTCTCTGTGGTACCCATAGAGAAAACATCAAGCATACATCTGACCTTATTTGACCTTTGACCTACTTATGTGACCTTTGACCCCAATTTAATATTGAGTTCCCTATCTACCATCCAAATTTAAATGGGCTGATACCAACCCGAGTAGAAAATTGGAGGTAGGGGCCTATATTTTATCATTTGACCTCATTTGACTTTTGACCTACATGTGACCTTTGACCCAAAAATAATATTGAGGTCCCTTTTATGCATCTACCACCCAAGTTTGGTTACAAAAGGGCTTGTGGTTAGAAAGTTACCTGTTTTGGGCCCTAATAGGCCCTGCCACCTGGGCCCTCATGGGGGCCGAGATGTACCATTTCAGGATCCCTCTATCCCCCCCCCAACCATCATTCCCACCAAGTTTGGTATAAATCCATTGATGTGCTTTAAAGAAAATGATGTGAATGTGAATTATTCTCATAGGGCCCTCCCCCAACCTGTTGCCCCCTTCAGGGGCCAAACGGGGCCATCCTGGGCATTGTCATGAGGAACAATAATTCATGACATATAGAGGTATCTACACACACACTGACTTAGCTAAACTATTTTTGGATCTAGAGAAGAAGATGCTTGAAAATTACCTACTTTTGGCCCTTTAGAGGCCCACCCCTGGGCCCCCAGGGGGGCCAGCCGAACCATTTGAGGACCATTGAATCCCCACCCCCTAAGTTTGGGCTAAATCCAATCAGGCATTTTCAAGAAGAAGATGAAAATGTGTAACAGTTTACGCACGACGAACGACGAACGAAGAACGACGGACGACGGACGACGGACGACGGACGACGGACAAAAAACGATCGCAATAGCTCACTTGAGCCTTCGGCTCAGGTGAGCTAAATATGGTACCTTCTGCTTTCTAAGCAGGCGCTCGGCATTCTAGACCAGAGAAGGGTAAGAGTAACATTCATGTTATGCAGGGCCCGCTGGAAGATCAGTCTATTTGACTGAAGTAGAAGCTATCCTGGGTAAATAAGAGTTTATTGTTATTATTATTATACAATAAGAGTTATTGTTATTAACATTATACCGATATAGACAATGGCTAGTGTGTATATCCAGGGTGGAATGATCTGTATTGAATTTGTTTACTTGATAAGAAACAAGCATTAATTTACCAGTATTGAATTAATCTTCTGCCCTGATAGAAATTGAACCCATAGAAAGACATACACCAAATTACCTTGTCTGATGATAATTGTACAACAAAGATGAAAAGTGTAACTATTAATTTGTTCGAGACTCGATACGAAATACCTCGTCGTGAGGTCTATGGGGAATACGTGTTAAAGCAAAATCAACCCGTCTTTAACGGGTTAAATTTCCACAGCAGAAACTTTACACTGTACTTGATTCTAGTAGTAGTAAGAATAGTAGTAGTAGTAGTAGTAGTAGTAGTGGTAGTAGTAGTAGTAGTAGCAGCAGTAGCTGTAACAGTAGTAGTAGCAGCAGTAGTAGTAGTTGAAGTAGTAACAGCATAAGCTAAGGAAGTTAAATGTATATCTTGCAATCTAAGATCGGTCGAGAAAGATATTATGCATTGTCCTATAGTATTTAGACCAAGTTTTTTGGGAAGCGATCTTTCGCTCATGCTGCGCCTTAATCCTGGAATATCTGGAACTCCTCTACTACACCCAGATTTAAACCCACATTAAAAGCATATTTATTCAAAAAGTACTTCGACTGAGTCGTCATTACAATTGCCAGCATCTTTCTTAACATTTATTTTTCTCTCGAAACCTGCTAAAAGCGCATAGAGACACATTTGGCAGCAATATGCGCTATATAAGTATTGTGTTTTATTATTATTATTATTATTATTATTATTATTATTATTATTATTATTATTATTATTATTATTATTATCATCATCATCATCATCATCATCATCATCATCATTATTATTATTATTATTATTAGTATTATTATCATCATTATTAAGGAAGAGCAAATGGAAGAGGAGGAAGAAGAAAAAATAAGAAAAATAGGATGAGAAAAAAGATACCTCTACTTTTTTTTCGTAATGGGTGGTCTTGTCATTTAGCTTCGTCTTTCTTCAGGAAAAACAAGTATAGGTGTTGTCGCGTATGTATATCGAATCTGAAAAGTTTGCACTGAGCTTCTGCTCTTCACCCGACGCACTTCAGATCTGAGATAATGGCAACAGTCGAGAGGCGAGCGGGTCAATGTGATGTTGACCCTTGACCTTCGCTCATCATCGTCTTATCAATGCCCATATCATCAACCGATTCAACAAAGTGGGAGACAGAGTCACCTGTCGCGCCACACACGACCATCTTAAAGCGAGATTAACACATCACCGCTTTTAGAAAGCAAAGAATAACGCCAACTCTAAAAAAGAAATGAGATTGCTCGAAACTTTCCGTGATTTCAAAATAGCAACACCTTTATTGGCGCTTTTTAGTAAACATTGTGACCAGGAAGAGGTTCTCATTCGTATTATTACGCACTTATCCGTGCCATTAAAAATGAGAATTTAGCACCGATATTAGCGTTGCCGCAGAGTGCCGGAATTATGACAAAATTATTACAAAGCAAACCTTTTCATAAGATACAACGCAAATATAGATGCCAAACATTTCTCTCGATGTATATACATATTGTCAGTAAATTTTACAACCAGTTTTATTTATTTATTTAATTTATTTATTTATTTTTATTTATTCATTTATTTATTTATTTCAACAATATTTTAATAGGGCACCCTATCAACAATACGTTGGTTTCAATAGGGGCCCTATGCATAAAAATACAAGTATATACATAAGATAAAATATGAAAGTAATACATACATATAAATTATCAAATACAATTAAATTGGGCAAAGAATACATAGCCGGTAATTTTCCGCAATCTTCTTCCTAGTGTGCCCGTAATCTCCATATTAATCAACCATTATCTGATGGGTTGTGGATTATGAATTAAGGATTTGGGCTCATCACTTATTTATTTATTTGTTTTTGCAAAACTTATCTAGTGCTTGGTTAAGAATTTATTGAGATTTTCGGCAAGTGGCGAAAAGAGTCAGGGAGTTGCGTAGATACTTAATTTTCATGGAAACTGGCTTACAGTCATGACACTCCTGAGATAAGCCTACTGTCGATTGCATTGTACATGCATACTAACATTTTCAGTTACACTGCTCTTATGGTGGTTATCCCAGTATTGTGTAAATTCAAATTGGTTTAAAGTATTTGGCCTTAATTTGGATCCGTTTATTGATAGCTGCAATTCATATGTCGATAACATTGCACTTTACGAATAAAGGATGATATAAACTGATCGTAATTCAAGAAGTAGGCCTAATTATTACTAATACCGGTCCTGTATTGTAATCACACAAGAATAATAACAATATTTCTGCACATTGCATTTTTTTCTTTTACTAAGTACTGCCATATCACTTTCGTTTTGCATTTGTTTGTTTAACATTATCACTTGATGATGTTCAGAATGGCTTGCCGTTTTATTCGGATTTTTACTGATTCGACCGCAACTTAGCAAATACACAGCATATTTGAAAGGGGAGTAAGGCAGGGGCTATGTGTGATGTCTCAGATCTTTTTTAATTACTACAGTGAAACTCATCCTGAGGAATTGGAAAAGGAGAGGGACTTAAAATTGGAGGACAATAACATAAACAAACCTACGATGTACGCCGATGACACCGTATTGATAGCCAGAATCCCAAGAAGACCTTCAGAGGATGTTGATGTGGTTGATTACACGAGACAAGGAAAGGGATATGTCAATTCAACTGTAAAAACACAGAATGCATGTTATTTCAACAGAAGAAAGGAAGCCTCCAAAATGCAATATCAAAATAAGGGACGAACACCATCAAACACGTATCCCCTTCAATTACCTTGGTAGTCCATAACAGATGACTCCAGAAGTACAAGCGGAAGATTAAAAGGAGGAACTTGCAATTAGCTAAATCAGCCTTCTCGAAGCTGTCATCGAGAAAATCCCTAAGAAACACGGACACTCAGAATGTGCAGACTCGATTACGAGTACTGAATTGTTAACATCTACCCTGTTGGCTGATGTATGGAAGGAAGCCATTCCAATAACATCAGACATGAAGAAGCCGTTTTTGGAGAGTTGTGAAATGTGTTCTCCGACGCATGATGAGGATCATTTGGACTGACAGGGAGTAAACCAATGAAGAAGGTCCTAAGAGAGCTGGTGCGGAGAGAAAGCTGATTATGGAGATTAAGAACTAGCGCAAATGGAGCTTGTAGACATATAATTTAGAAAGGACATCTTTGAAAATTTTAGCGATTGACAGGGACAAGATAGAGGGAAAGAGGAGGTTAAAGGAAGAAAACGTTATGAATTTGGCATGACCAGTCTGAAATGATGGATTACAGAGAGAGGTGCGGGTAAGCGGGAGGTGAGCTGATTCAAACAGCTAGGAACAGAGATTTGTGGCACGCCAGTGATCCGCCTACGTCTCCAGATATCCGGCACTTAGAGACGATGAGTAGATGAGACCTAGATGAGTGGGTATCGATTAGAGGAAAGCATGGAAATTTCAAAGACTCAAACTCACATACAATGCAATAAAAGGCAACACCCCCTCTACTTATCAGCTTTATTTACACACTCTGCATCACGACACAGTTACCATACCAGGGGTGCAGTAAATTACGGCATATGCATTCCCAAAGTAAAAACTGAAAAGGGAAAGAAGAGCATATCATATGAAGGTGTGTTGTTGTGGAATAATCTGTCACAAAACCTGAGAAATGCTCAAACAGTTAACGCCTTCACCTGTATGTACTAGCGCAAGCACAGAACTTAAAGTAATAGGCTAACATTGTGGAGCTTCAATTTAAAAAATTGTCAAACTTTGATATCTAAGCTACATAGTAGTGTTCAAATGGACAAATAAACACCCTAGAATACACAAGTTTGGAAAGTTACACTGCCATTCGCAAGTTATACATGAATAAACAATAAAACTCGGGGCGAGTTTTATTAACCTATATAGGTGTACACACATGTCAACTTACGATTTTCACTTTTTTAAAGCACTAAATAATCATTTTGAAATACAATTTTTTTCAGGGCTTCATTTTTAGACCTCATCAAAGACACTGGTAGCATGGGGAATCATGCGGCTCAGATTTTTTTAACTGTGCTAAATGTTAGCCAATACCTTTAATTTCGTAGTTATATTGTAACTGTGTTTATGTATTTAATAATAATAATAATAATAATAATAATAATCATCATAATAATAATAATAATAATAATAATAATAATAATAATAATAATAATAATAATAATAATAATAATAATAATAATCATAATAATAATAATAATAATAATAATAATATAATAATAATAATAATAATAATGTTTTAAAATTGTCTATAGGGTTTATGTTCATTATAGCGCAATGATAAAATGAGTAAGGACAGAAGTCAGGAATACATGAAACCATAAATACACAATTTATGACGTTTTATGATTAGCATAATTTGCTCCCGTGGTTTGCTAAGATACAGTCAGATTTTAAGTACTGTGTCACACACTTAAAAAACAAAGCAAAAAGTAATACAGCAAATATAAATTCAATTGTCCATATTTAAAATTCATAACTACATTTTCGTTCTGTTTACACGACCTATAATTTCAAGACACTACAAAATTGAAGGAAATGTTACATTTTCAATGGGCTTTGCACACGATACATGTACACGTACATATTTAACGTTGTGACAACATAAAGCCATTTTGATCTTGTAGTTAACGTGCAGAATACAACTGCCACGGTTGTAATTAGAATTTTCGACGTGTAATAAGTTTTTAGAATCCACCTGTTCGTTAAAAAGGGCTTACTACAGTAATGGGCCAAAATTAATTGTAATACAAACATTTACGTATAGCGAAGTCTCTTCACTTTGCACAGTTGAATAGAGCACAAAATTTAATTTTAAAGGAAAATTTCAATTGTTAAAAATGTAAACTAAAACTCGAACCATTCGACTAAGAGTTGAAATTTTGAGCTACGACTCAGAGTAGAAATTGTAGTTTTCCGGTGATGGAAATCTGTTTCTTTTTTTCATATGTTAGAATCTTGTAATTTAGTCCAGAACTTGCCGTGACGTTTTTTATAGTTTATTTTGGATTCAACTGAAAAGATTGTTCAAATATCGAAAAAAAATAATCACAAGAGATATCTAACAATTTGAGTCCCCTGGATAATAACACTATGTCAGACTTACTTTCACTACTAATGGAAACATTTTTGTGGTCACATAGGAAAGTATCAAGTCCAAAATGTGATACCGAAATTATTTTTGATAATTTGAAATATCACCGAAGAAAGCGGTATGGCCGATTTAATATTCTGTTCTTGTTCACATATGTGATCAAAAAAGGTCATAATAATGTTTTCCACGTCGCTGAAAATATGTATGTACACCAGAGGCGTCGATTCTGGGGGCAGGGGGGGGGGCGATCGTCCACCAATGAAAATATTGGTGGGGCAAACATATCGATTTGCCCCCCCCCCCATAATTTGACAATTTGAAAAATTCATAATAGGCAATGCAAATATATGTTTTGAAAAGTATGGGAAAGCGCTAGAAAATTATTAAATATGGCATAAAAATACTATTAAAAATATAAAATTGTCAATTTAGCGCGCAAAATTCTATTTTACAATTTGGCGCGCAGAGCGCACCGATAATTTTGGACATTTCTTCACTTTTGTCCCCCAATCCGAAACATGGATACATGCCCCTGATGTACATGTAGATTTTAATAAAAAAAACACATACATAAAATAAAAGGCAAACAGATCTGTTTCATTTTTTATACACCTGAGCTTACGAGTATCCAGCTTGTGTGTATATGTGTGTCTGTATGTTTTTATGTGTGCATTTGTGTTTCTAAGTGTGGATATATATATATATATATCACCACCAAAATGGTTACAATTATACCACATTGGTATATTGTTAGTTTTTTTGTTTACATGTGAAGTGTAAAAAACTTAGGGCCTAAACGGTTCATAGTTTGTGCGCGACGTGTATAAGAAAATAAGAAAAACAATTCACGGGTAAAATGACACAAAACCAACAACCTACACCACTGCCCATAAATAAAGGTTACAAAACGGTGAAAAAGCAATTGCTATGTTAACAAACCTAGGGCATACTTAGCGGTCAAGAACAAACTTTTGTAAACGAACTTTAGAAAAACGTATGAATAGACCAGTGAACTGGTTACCATAATTTTCCGAGCACTCTCAATTCAGCTGTGGCATCGTATAACAATGTTTCCAGTTTAAAATATCTGAGTTTCATGATTCCCATTGGTTACAGACTCGCTGATAAAGTCTGAAAATGAAGCCCTGAAAAAAAATGGAATTCTAATCGAACAATACGTGCTTTTAAAAAGTGAAAATCATTGAGCAACTATTCCTGGTTTCTCCCTGTGTTCCAGAATTTCCGTCAGCTGACAATAATTCATGTGCCAATTTTTATTTTTACGTATTTTACGAGTGACAACATAACTGTCTGACGTTTTGTATTCTAGGGGTGTTTATTTGTCCATTCAAACACTGTCAGATATATCAGACATCAAAGTTTGACATTTTTTTTTTTAAATGGGCTTCCGCAATGTTACTGTGTAAGAAAAAAAAGCTTCGTTGTAGAATCATTTTTGTTGCAAGAGCGGAACCAGTTTAGCAAAACCATTTTGGGGACTAATGATAACCTTTTGGATGAACAAAAGGTTCTTGTCAGCACCGATTTGCACATAATGGTTCTCATACGAACCTTTTTACGTAAAAATGATTCTGAGAAGCACTGAAATTAGTTGTACTATTGTGCCAAAATTAAGAACCCTTTGAGAACCCTTTTTTCTTAGAGTGTACATAGTGTCTTTAACTGAAACAAATCCAGTCTTTATCTGATACCAATTGTGCCGTGGCGACTGGAATTATTATGTGATGAAATACCACAATGTTGCTTTGAACTCTCGTCTTGAAAGTTTACTGAAAGTGAAATTGATGATGGCGATCAAAGCCAATTCAAGAGTGTATCTGGTTAATGTCTTCTTGTCTTCGTGGCATTCTGGTAATTCACGCGCATCAATCATGGTCCAGATAGTCTCCCGTGACATGACAACAGTTTCTTAAAAACTGCTTGTATATAATTACTGGAGTGTCACGGCGCGGGGGATTATATCGCATGCATTCAAATTATACTCTGATATCTCGAGAGTATACACAACCTTTGACCTCAACCCTTCATCGGGTAAACGAAGGATTGCTTCCGGTATCATGCGGGGGAACTACGTGCTTTTGAAAGTGTGCGACTTGTTAGAATAAAAATGTCTCCCTTGATGCAGGAATAATACTTCATGAAAAAATATCGACCTCTTTTTTTTCAACATCACACACACACGAAATAATACTTACATGAATCCTGGTTGTATTTATATATAAATGAAAGTAATTCAAATGTCAAAGGTTGTGTATACTCTCGAGATATCGAAATATTATTTGAATATAATATACTTTCAAGAAAAAAGTATGTATAAACAATATACGGATAATCCGGATAATATACCGTATGTTATGATTAACATTGTAACATTATTTCAACCATTAATTGATAGTTAAAAATGTTTAATTTAAGGTTTAGTTCATAAGTAATTTTTGTTCGAAGTTCATCATCAAAGCAGTAATAATAAAAGCAAAATTAACTAGATAATTTTTTAGGCGTTCTGCTTTGAATATAAATGAAAAATAAAGTTTCGTTTATCCCCTTTAACAATATTTATGCATTGATTTTGTGTCCTGCATGTTTGGTACAGATAAATTGGTAAGTAATGTAAGTTAAATCGGAACGGTTTATATTTTTTCTTTTAAAAGACCGAAGGGTTTGACGAAATCATGATCGTTTCTTGATAGGAGTAATAGCCTTTCCTAATGTTGCCAAACAACTTGATGGTAAAAACTATTTTCATTATGTCGTTTCTCCCTTCAGACTCCCCAGATGGAGTCACGGCGTAAAAATAATTGATTTTGTGGTCTTGATAATAATGAGCATAGTGATAATTGATAGTTAGCATTGACCTGACAAGGGTATCATATTTATAAACACTGGGTTGATGCGTAAATGAATAAAACAAAATCCTATGGGCGACTGGGTTGTTAGCCATTCTAATTTCTTTCCGCGCTATTCATTATTACTCTCAGATTTCTTACAACGGCGATGAAAAATTAATAGGTTTACTTCAAACGCACAGGCCCATAAACCATCACTGCGATCCCCCGAAGAATACCAGTTGATCCATACATTCAATCTATCTACAGTTCCCTAAGAGTAAACTCTGCCTTTCGACTTGTCATCAAGTATTCATGCTTTTAATCAAGACTTTGTCCATCAAAAAACTATCAGGGAAGAGATTGGTTTCGTCGCTGAGGTTTCCTTCTTCAGTGTAGCGTCGAGTGTGAAGCGGGGAGGAACGATTAATTGGACACTCGATAGATCGATCGATCAGTTATGAATTTAATACATGGTTATTTTATTTCAACCTATCCGTTAATAAATGTTCTCATTGAGTCGTGGGAATGAGGGATATGTTTAAAGGAAGATGTAGCCGGCAACTTACAGGAATAAGTTAAGAAATTCTTAAAAATTCAAAGCATGTAATACTTTTTCCTCTTACCTTTATAATATGGTGCAGTATAGCAAGGAATAGGATGTTAATGTTTATATAACAAACATTCATATCAAACACTTAAAACGGCGATATTTTAGTACATTTCTTAACCTGTTCCGTTTTTCTTCTTCGATTTGGGGGTAACTTTCGGTTCTCGCCAACCTTTTTGAATCAATAAACTCCTCCTCCTGCAGCTGTTTCGGCGATCTTGGATTATGGGGCAATTTCGCAAAGACATAAATTTAACAGAAATTCACTAATTGATGAGGCCTTGCTGAGGGCGAGTGTCACATAATACCCCTTACATGTATTTAGGATTTCGTCATCACCATTTACCGTAATTCTCACAATACTCACAATTTCATTTTTTCTTAACTTATTCCCGTTAGTTACCGGCTACATCTTCCTTGAAGTTGTGAAAAATAAAATATAAGGCGTTGAAACAGGTTAAACAAAGCACATTTTCTCCGAAATATGGAATGGATTATTCTGACTTCTACAAAACTTATAGGCCTACCCCGAATGTTGACACAAAGCTTCATCAAACTGTTTGGCAGCTGGGAAATATAGACTCAGGAAATTGCGGAATTTTGTGATTTATCCCTTACAGGCATTACTGAAATTCCATATAATAAAAATAAAATTCTGACAATATTTCATCTTAACCTTTCAAATTAACAACTGAAACACGTTTATAAAAATGTAAAATATAACAAAAAAGATTTTTCATTACATTTCAGCTTGATATAGGCTAGATATTGATGGATCAAAAAACAACCCCAAAACTGGAAATTACATTTAATTCGTTTCAGTCAATTTACAGTGTGCCTTGTCAATACTCATCAACATGCAGATAATGTAAAACAAGCCTTCCAAAAACTCAATTCAACTCTTACATTTCTAACACTATGAATTATTTATGAATATTATTTGTCCTTTAATTACAAATTGAATAAAATATTAAAATATCCGCCAAAATGCACAAGTGTGTATTGGTCTGGCACCTCCCTATCTATTATTTTTGCTTTGAACTTCATGTTGCAAAACTGTCCATGATTTCTAACAATTAACCCTCCAATATTTTAATAATTTCATATCGAGTAAAAGGTTTCCATTGATCAGTACTTCAAATTGAAACAAATCAATTTTAAACATCAATATCAATTTAGTACCTGTGTCGAGGAGTAATACAATATCCATATTTCGAACAAAATCATGCATCACCATTTATTTATTTGAATAACTTGATTAATCACTTGTTCTCATCAAGCACTCGTCAACGACATATTTAATGCATAACATAAAGTAGTCTAAAGTACCGTCTTGTAACATTTTTTTTTTTGCTATCAGCACATTGACTATATTTTATTATTATAGTTTGCATTGTTATTGAAAAAATGTACATCTATAATGTCTTGTGAATGTTTTTAATTATTATATATTTCATACGTATTGTAATTCTTATGAAATTCAACCTCTGGGTGCTATTATGAACGAATAACCATGAACAAACAAATGACTTTCAAGATTCATTTCTTTTTTATTTTTAGGTTAATTTTTTATTAACAGAGAATGAATGAAGTCAGACTTTCAAAGTGGAAAGAAGTTGCAGTAACGCTTACAGTGATAAATGATCATTGTGTAGATCATCACCTACATGTATAATCTTAATTTTCAGAATATTATTACCTTGACGGAAATGAGCAATTTTGCATGTAACATTCATTGAACAGATAATTTGTATCCTATTACTACATAATTACCCGATTTATTCTTTTTATTTCACTTCTTATATCAATTCTCCAAATCAACAGCAAGGATATCTGTCTCAATTATGTACACACACGGGCACAGACAGACAGACAGACAGACAGACAAACACACATATATAAATACATACATACACACGCATACACACACGCACACACACACACATACACATACACACATACATACACACACGCACACACACACACACACACACACACACACACACACACACACACAACCAAGACACACAGCCACTTACCATAGATACGAAACTACTAAAGAAGTTAAAACAGCAAAAAGAAAAAAGAACGCCAATTTTAGATGAAGGAACATGGACATGAAATGATCAGCGAAAGATAACGGAAGGGGAGGGACCAGAAGAGGAAAAAAAAAAGATAGTGGTAAAACTGTCAAGGTGGGTATCAAATAATCTAACAATATGCATGCTGATAAACCGCTTTTCTACTTATTAGCATTGTGCACTGTGGTGCACAAATTTGTTCAAGAAGATCTAACTGGCGGATGTTCCACCAAAGTCAATATACATCCGTCGCATAATATGGTTTCCTCGAGACGTTGCATAATGTGAGAGAGATGTTTAATGGCGACGTTCGTGGCGCTTGCTACGGTGTTACTGTGGAAAGAGATAAGAAGATCGAGTTCACAAAGAATGGCTGCTCGTCTCGTTATTCAAAATCCTGTTAGATTGTATTCTTTCTTACTGCTTAATTGCTTTCAGGCCTGTAATGAATAGCTTCTGTCCTATTCTGCCACGGGCGGCCCCGAATTCACGAGGAAGAGTTTTCCCCCAC
>JZLH01S0015674.1:3161-16011 GCA_001188425.1 Eucidaris tribuloides
TCCAACCCCTAACCCAACTCCAACCCCTAACCCTAACCCAACTCCATCCCTAACCCTAACCCAATTCCAACCCCTAACTCTAACCCAACTGCAACCACTAAACCTTACCCAATTCCACCCCTAACCCTAACCCAACTCCAATCCCTAACCCTAACCCAATTCCAACTCCTAAAACTCCAAATTCTATTCCAAGCAATAACCTTAATCCTAACTCTATTCTAAACTGAAAAGCCAATATCAAACCAAACCCTTTGTCTTGTGAGATATTTTCACCAGAGCAATTGTCTGGTCCTGGAAAATTGAACTGTAACTCTACTGTTCAAGAGCTCAGCAGATTAAAGATTGTGTTTGGGATTTACAAGTCCATTCCTTCCCTTCATTTTTAATACCAAGTGGTAGTTTAGTGCTTACAAATGGTATGTTGAAAGTTTGAGATCCATTCGTTGTGAATTTGTTGTTTTATGAGAAAAATTAATAAGGATATGATACCAGAATATTGTACTTTCCGCGAGTTTTAATTTTGCTCAAATTGCGAATCGCGGTTATGTGTGCGTTCGCATGACCAGCGGAGCACACTGATTGGTTAAATGGCTAACCTCCACGTGACCTTCGGTTAACGGCTGATCGGACAATTTTGGAACGGCCCGTGCACGTTAACATCATTGTAAATTTTGAAGTTTAAATGTCCAGATTTTCACAAAAACTACGTTCTACCCAAAGGTTCTATGACAGGTGTTTATTTATACTAATAACGATACTAATGATTTGAGCTGATCTTATTCATTTTGCCGTTTTCTGATGTCCATATCCCGTACTCTGTTTTTAATTGTCCAAGATAGGGAAGTTAGATATATGAAGCAAAATGAAGAGGTGCAGGAATACATTTGACTGGGATAGGGGAGAAGATCATGGAAAGTAGATTGAGGTAGTGTTGTATCCGAGGCTGGCCTAGCGTAGAGCTGGCAAATTTTGCTCTAAACCTCATTTGATAATCCTGGAAAAAAAACATAGTCAAAACCACGATTTAGCATCTGAGTTGAAAAAACAGGTTTGTGATGAATAAGATTATCAAATTGTGGTTAAAACAGTGTTGCTTTCTGTAGACCCTCTTGTAACTAGATCGGGAGATTCGTGGTGCAGATTGTTTATAAATAGCAGTTTTGGTGAGTAGTATGTTGACAGATTTGTTGACAAAATACTAAATGCACTACCACAAGTTTGGTAGCTGAACAGCATGGAGGTCTCTCTTTTACTCCTGTACCAACCTGTTTTACCTCTCATGTCCAGAGTACGCTATGGGGATTTCTTGGTTCCTCCCACTGCAGTGCATGCATTTACCCCATTAGGTTTCGATGGTATTTTGGGCCATTTCGTGCCTCTGACGATATTTTTGAATTAACCACAAAATCATTATCATACATGTATATTCAATATTTTTTCAACGTGGAGTGTGGACTAATTTCGATATTATCAAAACATCGCCCAGTACGAGCCTAGAGGACTCACTGGGTCTTGTCGAGTCACCTGAACAAACCCTATAGATAGGTTGTGTTTTGGTTTGGCCGTGGTCTCAGAACTTTTGGTTTCAGATGCAACATTGTTTAGAGAAGAGATGAATATTAGCTGCTAAAATGGGCTATTAAAAAACCAGGGGGAGGAAGAATAAAAGAGGGCCAAAGAAGAGTTCGATGTATTGACCCCGGAAGATGGAAAATGAAAAGAAAAGATGGAGAGCAGTAAAGAGAAAGCATAGGATAATGCTGCTATCACTGGTGATGATGATAGTGATGGTGATGGTGATGGTGATGGATGGTGATGGTGATGGTAATGGTGATGATGATGATGGTGATGATGATGGTGATGATGGTGATGATGATGACGGTGATGGTAATGGTGATGGTGGTGGTGATGGTGATGGTGATGATGATGGTGATGATGATGGTGGTGATGGTGGTGGTGATGGTGGTGGTGATGGTGATGGTGATGATGATGGTGGTGATGGTGGTGATGGTGATGGTGATGGTGATGATGGTGATGGTGATGGTAATGGTGATGATGATGATGGTGATGATGATGGTGATGATGATGACGGTGATGGTGATGGTGATGGTGGTGGTGATGGTGATGATGATGGTGATGATGATGGTGATGATGATGGTGATGGTGATGGTGGTGATGATGGTGATGATGATGGTGATGGTGATGGTGATGATGTTGATGGTGAGGGTGATGGTGATGGTGGTGATGATGGTGGTGATGATGGTGATGATGATGGTGATGATGATGACGGTGATGGTGATGGTGATGGTGGTGATGATGGTGGTGATGATGGTGATGATGATGACGGTGATGGTGATGGTGATGGTGGTGATGATGGTGGTGATGATGGTGTGATGGTGATGTTGATGGTGATGATGTTGATGGTGAGGGTGATGAAGGTTATAGTGATGATGAAGGTGATGGTGATGAAAAGATGGTGAGTAAAGATGTTTTACACGTGTAACATTACAATGACAATAAAACCTTAATATATCACGTATGATTAAAACACTGGCCTACTGTAATAAATAGTGTTGTGGGGCTCGAGGCCGGCTTCGGCCTCGAGGCCACAAAATCATCCTCAGCCTCGGCCTCGAGGACGGAGGTTAATCCTCAGCCTCGTCCTCGGCCTCAGACGCAATTCTCGGGTCAAGGCCGGGAGAATTTTAGGAAGTGCAAATGCCGAATTGTGTCAGTTTCTCAAAAATAAAATATTATTGAAACTAGAGAGGGAGAGGGGGGTGTGAGAGTCGACTATCGTGTACGCCCATCCACCTGTATGAGTACGCCTTTCTTTCTTTCTTTCGTCTTTCTATTTTGTTCTTGATATCAAAGCCAATTCATGCAGTGCTGCTGCACTGACAATGACGTGACGGAGACTTTGCAATGCATATGCGCATGCAATACTAGTATTGTAAAAAAAAAATGTTTTGCGCTGCGCGTGCGCCATTACATTACAGTTTATCAATCTCTTGGTATTCTCATTTTAAAATTTACGTTCAACATTTTTTGTAAAGAGTGTCTTCAAAATAAATTAAATCAACATTTAGTTTTATTTTCTTATTTTCATTTGATTTATTAATTGTGAAAATGAAAAATTAAAATAACAATCCTCTGGCAATTGTTGCTACGATAAATTGGCAACACTACACATATACAAGATCAGGCATATTGTGTGTGCAGCTGTGTAAGAGTGTCTGTTGGTGTGTTTGTGTGTCTGTGTTTAGGCTGGTGTGTGTGTGTGTGTGCATGTGTGTGTGTGTGTGTGTGTGTGTGTGTGTGTGTGTGTGTGTGTGTGTGTGTGTGTGTGTGTGTGTGTGTGTGTGTGTGTGTGTGTGTGTGTGTGTGTGCATGTGCGCGTGGGTGTGTGTGTGTGTGTGTGGGCGTGGGCGTGGGCGTGTGTGTGTGTGCGTGTACCAGTGTTGTGGGTCTGGAGGCCGGCCTCGGCCTCGAGGCCGCAAAATCGTCCTCGGACGCAATCCTTGGCTTCGTCCTTGTCCTCGGGTGAGCCGGCCTCGGATACAACACTGGTAATAATAAGCAAACATTTGTCAAATATGATACTTTTGAAACTTACAATTTGTTTTTAAAACTTAAAGGCATTGTATAACAATGTTTCCAGTTTAAAAAATCTGAGCTACATGATTCCCCATCCTACCAGTGTCTCTGATACGGTTTTAAAATGAAGCCCTGAAAAAATTGCAGTTTAAAACGATCATTAAGTGCTTTGAAAAAAGTGAAAATCATTGAGAGACCATTTCAGTTTTCCCCCATAGACTGCTGTGTTGCAGAATTTCCTATCGGTCGAGATAAAATTAATGTGCCAATATCTATCTACACATATTTTACTAGTGACAGCATAACTGTCCGAATTTATGTGTTATAGGGTGTTTATTTGTCCATTCAAACACTGTCAGATATGTCAGATAGCAAAGTTCGACAATTATTTAAACAGGTCTTCCACGGTATTATATAGTGTCTTTAAATTGGCATCATAAGTTATAATACCCTCAAACCTTATACAGTGAAACCTGTATATAAAGACCACCCAAGGGAGACAAGAAAAGTGGTCTTTATGAGCAGGTGGTCTGTAAGTGCAGGTTCCTGTTGATACACATTTCAATGAAAAACATTTTCCAAGGGAAACCAAAATTGTGGTCTTTATAGACAGGTTTCCTTCTACACAGGTGGTCGCTAGAGCAGGTTTCACTGTAGTTTGAGGTACTGTTAACTTGCATGCTTCCACCAAAGTAGAACATGCATTGTGGAGAATGCGTTGTTTGTTTTTTCATTAAAATCTCATCTCATGTCCAATCCTCCGTCTATCCATTTTCAGTCGCTATGGTAACCCAGAAGCGTTAAAACGACTGGTGGATACAGCCCATGGCCTGGGTATCTATGTCTTCCTGGACGTGGTTCACAGTCATGCAGCAAGGAATGTCCTGGATGGATTGAATGAATTTGATGGTACGGCAAGTTGTTACTTCCATGAGGGCGCTAGAGGGAACCATCTTTTATGGGACAGCCGACTATTTGATTACAACAAGTAAGTAAAAAATGCTACAATATCACAAAAAGAAATTGCAAGAAATATCACACTCTCTGAAACAAGGTAAGTGTTGTCTCTTTCAGTCGCTTAAAAATTATAAGATAAGATTGAGTACTTGCAGAACAACATAGTTTTAAAGGCAGTGGATCTCATTTGCGAACATCTCCACAGACCAGAAAAAGACAACCCATGCCCTTAGGTTATTATTGAAAGGCATGTCTGTGAAATCTGGGGGAGAGTCATTGCTTGGAATTTGACAAATGCGAAAGAAAAACAATAGCTGTTTAGTGTACGTTCTATGGCAGGAATTTTTTCCTCGCGAGAAAAAAAAATCAAATCACAGTCTAACAGTCACTAAAATTCCACTAAAACTGAGTTTCTAGGTCCTATATTTTGCTAAAGGTTCTCAGATGGCATTTTCTTCTAAATGCCATTGTATTTACACAATATTGATTTTTAGGCATGCAAAAGAGATCCACTGCCTTTAATATCAACTGTTTTCAAACCTTCTGTGAACAGATGGTACATGTATTCTGGAAATATCACTATAGTACAGGAGAAAGTAGTTGAAAACAAAACACTTCATTTTTTTATTATAGCTCTACTTAAACCCCCACTGCTGACAAAGTACTAACACGAAAATCATTATGTGGGACAGTGTTAATTGTGATATTGCAACGGGGGCTGGGGGGGGGGGGGGGGGGGGGCTGGAAAGCTTCACTCTGCTTAACAATGCCAAATCCCGCTGACTTTATACTTTTTAACGAAAACGCAACTGAAATAGTGAAATTTCAATTTGAAGACTTTCTTCGCACTCACCACAAACCAGCTTCTCGTAGATCCCCTTTAAGTGTACCAATACCTGGATAATTGTTTACTATACATGTAGACATATATTTGTGGCATGCTTCTACAAAGTATTAACACTTGTTATCACTCCATTTTTTGTCTGCCGCCTGGACATGTAGTCGAGAAGAGAACTATGAATCACTTTCTGTATGATGTATGTAGTATGTCCGCTCATTTTGTTAAAGTTTCGTTAAATGACTTGTCAATTGAAAGTGTTGGCTTCAATTCAAACAAACTTGGTAACAATGATCCAGTGGGTGGGACTAAGGGTAATTGGGGTCAAAGTCATGCGGGTGCATCTGGTCATCTAGAGTCAATGTCAATAGGAATGACTAGGCACACCTAACTTGTTGGTCAGAAGAACCACTAACCTGATATGCAGAACAATGCCAGGTCAAAGGTCATGCAGGGGTCATCTGGGTCATCTAAAGGTCAATTGACAATAAAGGATAGTCTAACGGACCACACTAAACTTGTCAGCAGAAGACTAACCGAATGCAGAACAATGCCCAGGTCAAAGGTCTGCAGGGTGCATACTAAAGGTCAATTGTCATAGAATGTGTGCTAGGACCACCTAAACTTTGTCCGAAGAACCAGACTGACCTGAATGCAGAAACAGATGCCCAAGGCAGGTCATCAGGGGTCATGCAGGGTCATCTATGGGTCACTTTCCTCGATGTCCTAGGACCACAACTTGGCCAGAAGAACACTGCCCGAACGTCAAAAACAATTCCGGGTTCAAGGTAGTTCTACTGAAGCAAATTTATAATGTCATAGTTTTATGGCTTGCCCCCCCCCCCCGCATTTGCTAGAAAACTCGCAATTAAAGGTGCAATGCCTCATTTTCGTGACCGTTAAAACAGCGGACTATGGTTATCGAGAACCAACCTGTTTGTTAATCTGGCTGTGGATGTTTTCAAGCAGTACATAAAAACAAAACGTCTTGAGTAAGACTAGTGCAATGCAACTATTTAATGCAATCTAATTGATCGCGCTAAATATCGAATTAATATTTGGCAGTCGAACTATGATCATTGACACAACCATACCATGTAAATATCGATACTTAACACTCAATAGTCCAGAGCTACAGTCTCACGCATTATGCCGTGCGACTCCACCGCTTTATTGCTCTATTCACCGCAAAAATTTTGAATTTTGATATCCACACATTTCTATTGAGATCTCAGGGGGGGGAGGGGCAGCATTGGGACACTCTCACGTATATCCATATGGCCTATGGGAGTCTAGTCTCGGATCTCACGCAATATGGATCCACAGACCTTGGCAACTCTGGGCATGTAAAAAGCAAAATGTACGAAGTAAACCAGAACACGCATGCATAGAATCGACTGCTTCACAGACGAACCAACATGGAGCACAAGTGCTACAGAATACTCATACACAATTATGATCTGCTTTTATTAAAAAATATGGAACTACTATCACCTGATTGCATGGTTATTTTGTAGTGTATTTTAGTTGTACAAAAATTATTTTTAGGGTATACACTTTAAAAATGTTGAAAACATGGAACACGAAAGTACAGTCTAAAAACTTTAACGAAAGTTGAGCCCTGTATGCGTATTGATGGAATTTAGTGAACGTCTATAGAGACAAAAATTGTAGTCCGCTAAACTTTTCAGACCCATTTCAGTGTAAATGTGTGTTCTTCTTAGCATTCCTGAACATGACAAATTCTAATGCAAAGTCTCATCAAATTATATATTTCATAGACCATAACTTCTGAAGTGAAACTTCAGATGCAGTCCAACTGAAAGGCATGGAGGTAGACGGATTTAAGGCTAATAGCCAGGACTTCTAGGGCCTAATGATGCTATTTATGGTGTGGTATTTAATGCATTATTCTTAGCTTTGTTTCCTGTTGTGTTACTGTAGCTGGAAGTCTTGCGATTTACTTACTGTCGCAACTTACGATGGTGGATTGAAGAGTTTGGTTTTGATGGATATTCCGCTTTGACGGCGTAGCTCCAATGAATACCACCGATCATGGAAATAGGTAGAGGCCATGCTAATTCTCTCTTCAGTCCACAAGTTAAAATTTTTGTGTTGTTTTTGGGGTACAAGATTGTCTATGCTGGGAACTAAAGATTCTATGTATTGTTATCTCTTAGTCAACATCTGTTCAAATTGTGTGTTGGTTTTTTTGTTAAGCAAGATTGGCCTGTTCCTAGTACTAATCAGTATTCCTAGTTAGTTGTTATCTCTCTTAAACCCTAAATATCCCCCTGGGGAGGGGGGGGGGTGGGCATATATGCCCTCCCCTCGACGAATTTTCAGAAACACACGCACGCATGCCGCCGCAAGCAAGATTTTATCCCTGCGCTGTTCGGCATGGCTTTTACTGTCAAGGCGCACGCATACATTTGAAGACCAGATTTTCCATAAAAATATATGGACGTACGAATGTACCGTTATTACGGCTGCGCGATGCTTTTATACATGCATGCAACTCCAAAAATTGCTCAACAAAGCATGAATTTTGTGTACAAAATCAATGCAATTGTGTTTTCAGGGCCAAAAATCAAATACAATGTATGAATTATTTTACCTTTAACTCGTAGAAAATGGATTACATTTATGCTGTTTATGATTGCAAAAAATCCCCAGACATAGTTCCATCAAAAAAATATAATAAAGCAGCTAAAGGTAAAAAAACAAGACAATACATAAGAAATCAGCAAAACAAATAAAAATACATAGGAAATCAATTTTGATGATGGCAATTTTTATTGGTAGGTATTGTCAGAAATGTCAGAAAGAATATTTTCAACGCAAAACTTAGCATTCTAACAGTCGTATCTATTTCAAGTGATTACAAGGCAAAATATGATTATACTCATAAATTTCGCATAATTGATTATGACAAAGACCGAGATAGCCTGGATCTATTAGGGTTAATCCCACAAGGTTCAATTTTGTTTTGTTTTTGTTAGAATTGTCTATGCCTGGGACTAGGAGGATTCTAGACTATCGCCGAGGCAATCCAATTATATATCAAAATTTCAGACCTTATCAAAGACACTTGGGGCATGGAGGGATTATGTAGCTCACATTTTAAATGTGTGGTCATTTTAGGCCATGGTTTTTAAAAATCTTGCTTACTGCCATTCAGAGTGTGAATTTTTCTTTCGTCCGTTCTTTTTTTTTTTCCAGCACTGTTTCAGTGGTGACTATGCAGATTACTTTGGACTAAGCTGTTGACAGCAGATGGCATTACATACCGAAGAGCTGGCCTACTTCATGGCTGGGGCATACATCTATCCCGGTATTGTCACTGTTGCTGAAGTAAGTACTACATTTTTTGTATCATAGAACTGTCAATGACATTAATCCATGTAAATTACAGCATTGTTTGTCCGGTTGTATGTCAGTTAACAACAAAAAGGATGAAATCACATGTACCCTTTTAACGAGAGAAGAGGGGCCTGATGCTATCATCAACTGTAGTCACTATTGTGATTTTCCGCCTCTTGTCATTGTTAACATAAACATATCCTGAGATTTAGACGCAAGCAAATTAAAGGTATTGCTTACATTACTCACAGTTAAAAAATCTGAGACCGCATGATTCCCCATGCTCACCGTGTCACTTTGATGAGGTCTAATAATGCACTTGAATTGTATTTCAAATGATTATTATTTGGGTTTAAAAAGTGAAAATTGTCAAGTTGACCAGATCAGTTGCCCATTTCCTGCCATAGACTTACTGTGTGTAACACCTAGATTACTAAAACTGCCCCGAGTTTTATTATTTATTCATGTATACAATATATTGCCATTGAGAGCAAGTGTAAGCTTATCCAAACTTTTGTATTACCTAGGTGTATATATTTATCCATGAAACACTACTATGTACTCAGATATCAAAAGTTTGACAATTTTTAATTGTAGCTCCACAATGTTGACACTCATCATTAACAGAACAAATGGCAATTGAAAGCTAGACGTGCCTTGAAACTGATTGTACTGCATCATTTCAGCAACAGTATTCTCCAAGTGCCAAAGAGGACCGCTTTTCACAGCTGCACAATTTCCCTATTGGAGACACTTTGCATAACAACACGAAACTCATAGCAGCCCAAATCCCATTGTGTTCACCTACAGGAAGTTCCGGCATGCAGCCCTATGTCGTCAAGTGTCAGAGGGAGGCCAACGGATTATTCAGACTGGGAATGGCTATCCCTGATAATTGGATTAAGGGTGAATTGTTACCATTCTTACTAAAATAATACTATCCTGGAATGCCCACATAAGCTTTTTTTTAACCCTAACTGCACTTGGGGAACTTTGTTTGTGATTTAGAGCAAAAAGACTGATTTAACTTTAAAAAACACATGCATCAAATCACCATAATTAAGCAAACAAAATGATTTTTGTAAAAATACACAATACATTTTTGTAGAGTAATGTGGCAGGCAACGTGCGTGTTCGATTTTCGTCGCGGCGATTGCGGCGGTCCGACGGCCCAAGATCAATCAGGGGGGAGGGCCTCCGAGGCCCCCCCGCCAGTATCTATATCATGAGCCAAATAGCCCAGTACAGTAAGGGTTAAGGAGATTGGGGGTTCCACTTGGATGTGGTTAACAGCCCCCAAAATAAAAGGAATTTCAGGCTAAAAGAAAAATGTTCTCTGGTTCAAATTATTGCAACTAGCAAAGGAACGTCATCAAATGTCGCAATAGCAGAACAATTGATGATAGCAAAATTAATATGACAAGGCCCCGCCCCCCCCCCCCCACAAAAAAAAGTTGTCAAGGTCTGTAGATAAGCATTCTGTGGTGAAATTGATGCAACAAGCAAGAAAAAAAGTTTCTAAGTCCGATAAAAAGAAATATCTGTGTGTAAATAATGTTACAACGGAGAAGAAAAAAGTCACCAAAGTCTTGAAAAGACGAGTTCTATGCCATCCGGTGTCAGGGGAAGGCAATGGGTTTGATTTCAGACTAGGAATGGCTATCCTGATAACGGGATTAAGAGTGAATGATGGTGTTATTGGTTAACAAACCTGATAGAGTGAGATCAAAAAGGTCCGATAGATGCTGAGGTCCATTAGCACCAAGAGCTGATAGACCGAGGTCCAGATAGAGTGATTATACAAAGGTCAGATAACCAAGAGTCCCTTTAGACCAACCGGGTCCTTAGACGCCAAAAGGTCCAACAGACTGAGGTCTCGCGATAACCAATGGGGCCCTAATAGACTAAGGGGCCAGTAGACCGATATTCCGATTGAGCTATTATCAAAAGGTCTGAGAGAACTTAGGTCCGATAAAGTAAATTATAGAAGAGGTCTGATAGAGCGAAGCCTTTAAAGACTGTCCCGAAAGACCTGAGGGTCCCAATAACTGAGCGGTCCTGAATCGACGAGGTCTAATAAACCAAGGATCCCCACAAATAAAAACTGAGGGTCCATATATAGACGGAGGTCGCATAACGAGGTCCCATAGACCGAGAGTCCCATAGACCGAGGTCCCATCAAGAAACCGAGTGTTCATAGACGCAAGAGTCGCCATAGACCGGCGAGGTTCCATAGACTGAGGGTCAAAGAGCGAGGAATCCAATACGACCAATAATTCTAAATGACTGAGGTTCAGAAATAGACAGAGGTCCCTGATAGAGTGATGGTCCATTTAGACCAAAGAAGTCCGAATAGACCAAAGGGTCCGAGAGACCGAGGTCGATAGACGCGGGGGAGTCCGATAGACCGAGGGATTACACCTGAGAACTGGATTAAATTAATCGAGCAGCTGGAGACCCTGTGACATTCGGTCCTATAAAATCACCCTGCATCACTATTTAAGTTTGATTGTCGCCTCCGGTATGGGCATGAACCGCTACCACTGCCCCTGTCTGCTTACAATTTTGCCAATTAATTTTGTGATTTGCTTGAGCAAAGGTTTAGGGATATGAGAAATGGTACGTTGTAATAAAAAAAAAATCGCAATGGAATCGTCAGCAGGCCTTGCATACGAGTGTAACAGAAATGTAGCTGTGGGTTCTTAGTTGAGTGCAGAGGAAACAACGCTCAACTTTTCAAAGTAAACGATATGAATTGGGGTATTCCTCAACTTGGGAATAAGAACTACTGCTATATCAAGTAAACTATGGAAGGATTGCTCCTAATGGAAATCTGTAGTCAACATGTTGACTCATTCTTTAATAACAATGTCAATATCCCTTGTGGAAGCCAACGACTGCTGGTGTGGCTCTGGTATGGGTTTTGATTTTTATCCGTGCCTCGATAGAATTAAAATACTAGTATGTTCATGCTTGATTCGCCTAAGTAAACAAATTAGAGACAAATCCTTCCTGCTGGGAGATCCACTCCAGCTGATGTATATTGGTAATATTTCAACTCATGATGCGTTCTGGAGTTATTTTCAAGTGTTCCCAAATCATATCACTCGAACATTTAATCCATCATTTAACAAATATTCCAATTAAAAAAAGAAAAAATCCTGAGCTTCCCGATCCTCATGAAACGCTGTAAACAACTGGCATAAATTTTGCACGAAAGGTCTAGAGGGGCAGAATCTGCCTTGCCAGCCTTTTCGGGTTGAATAAATGTCAATATATTCGAATATTGGGTGTATTCATCTCAGCTGCTGAAGGAATTTCGGGACGAAGACGGAACATCGGGCACATCGTCTGGACGCTCATCAACCGATCGTCATGGCCGAGAAGAAACGATGCGCGTACGCCGAGAGCCACACCAAGCCCTCGTGGGCGACAAGACGATAGCGCTGGTTAATGGATAAGGAGATGTACCACCAACCATGTCGGTCTGTCACCCCTCACCAGTCCATCACGGACACGGGAATAGCTCTCCACAAAAGTCATCAGACTCATCAAACCATGCCTTGGGGAGAGGCCTGGCTCAAGCTTCATGGGTAATTTCTGCATTAAAAGGCATTGTATAAGACACTGTTTCCAGTGTTCAAGAAAAATCTGAGCTCTAGTCAGTTCCCCATGCTACCAGTGTCCTATAAGGTGTAAAAATGAAGCCCTGAAAAAATTGCAGTTTAAAAACGATCGTTAAGATGCTTTGAAAACAATGAAAGATCAGTGAGAGACCCATCTTAGTTTCCCCCCATAGACTGCTGTGTTGCAGAATTTCTTATCGACCGATAAAAATAGTTTACGCAGTGACAGCAATAATCTGTTCAAACTTTTTGTCGTTCCAGGGTGTTATTGTCACCTTTCAAACACTGTGTCAGATATGTATGAGCACAAGTTTTGACAAATTTAAACAGCCTACACAGTGTTATATAGTGTCTTAAGCTTATCACTGCAATCAGTCCTGTATGAGAAGTATTTTATTATGCCTATTGGGGGCCTGCCCATGGTTGGGTTGGGAGGCGGAGGGGGAGGGGTGGGGGTGTGGGGGCATGA
>JZLH01S0015674.1:16036-26045 GCA_001188425.1 Eucidaris tribuloides
ATTTCAGTTTTCCCCCATAGACTGCTGTGTTGCAGAATTTCCTATCGGTCGAGATAAAATTAATGTGCCAATATTTATCTACACATATTTTACTAGTGACAGCATAACTGTCCGAACTTATGTGTTATAGGGTGTTTATTTGTCCATTCAAACACTGTCAGATATGTCAGATAGCAAAGTTCGACAATTGTTTAAACAGGTCTTCCACGGTGTTATATAGTGTCTTTAAATTGGCATCATAAGTTATAATACCCTCAAACCTTATACAGTGAAACCTGTATATAACTAGACCACCCAAGGGAGATAAGAAAAGTGGTCTTTATGAGCAGGTGGTCTGTAAGTGCAGGTTCCTGTTGATACACATTTCAATGAAAAACACTTTCCAAGGGAAACCAAAATTGTGGTCTTTACAGACAGGTTTCCTTCTACACAGGTGGTCGCTAGAGCAAGTTTCACTGTAGTTTGAGGTACTGTTAACTTGCGTGCTTCCACCAAAGTAGAACATGCATTGTGGAGAATGCTCTGTATTTTTTTTTCATTAAAATCTCATCTCATGTCCAATCCTTCGTCTATCCTATTTTCAGTCGCTATGGTAACCCAGAAGCGTTAAAACGACTGGTGGATACAGCTCATGGTCTAGGTATCTATGTCTTCCTGGACGTGGTTCACAGTCATGCAGCAAAGAATGTTCTGGATGGACTGAATGAATTTGATGGTACGGCAAGTTGTTACTTCCATGAGGGCGCTAGAGGGAATCATCTCTTATGGGACAGCCGACTATTTGATTACAACAAGTAAGTAAAAAATGCTACAATATCACAAAAAGAAATCGCAAGAAATATCACACTCTCTGAAACAGGGTAAGTGTTGTCTCTTTTGCCCCACTTAAAAATGATAGATAAGTTTGAGTACTTGCAGAACAACATATCAACTGTTTTCAAACCTTCTGTGAACAGATGGTATTCTGGAAATATCACTATAGTACAGGAGAAAGTAGTTGAAAACAAAACACTTCATTTTTTATTATTGCTCTACTTAAATCCCCACTGCTGACAAAGTACTAACACAAAAATCAATATGTGAGACAGTGTTAATTGTTGATATTGCAACCGTGGAAACTTCACCTGCTTAAAATGCCAATCCTACTGCTTTTCATTACATTTGAAGTGAATAAGTCCCACATTACAATGTAAATGTAATATACTTCTAACTGGTAACCAATGAAATGTGAAATTTCGATGAAAGATTTTTCCATCATCAACCAGTTCTCTAGATCCTCTTTAAAGTGTACCAATACCCTGGATAATTTGTTTACTATACATGTAGAATATATTTGTGGCATGCCTTCTACGAAGTATTAGCACTTGTGATCACTCCAATTTTTGTTTATTGGGCTTTGGATGTATATTTCAAGCAGTAAGTAAAAACAAAAACGTCTTGAGGTAGACCAGTCAATCAACTGATTCTATCAATCTATTGATCGCACTATTGATATTTTGATTGCGTACGTCTTGATCATTGACACACATACCCAGTGTATCGTTCAATATCGATACTTAACTTTAATAGTAAAGCAAAAATGTACGAGTAAAGCCAGAACACGCACGCATAGAAATCGATGCTTACGGAGCAGAACTTCAATGCGCGGATCACAAGTGCCAGAATATCATACACATTATGATCTGATTTATTAAAATATGGATTACTTCACGGGCTAAGACACCTGAATTGCGGTTATGTAGTGTACTTTAGTTGTACAAAAATTTTATTTTTAGGGTATATACTTTAAAAATGTTGAAACATGGAAAGAAAGTACAGTCTAAAAACCTTTAGTGAAGTTGAGCTAGTAATGCAGTTTGATGGAATTTTAGTGACCTCTCATAGAGACAAAAATTGTAGTCGGCTAGTCGTTTTTCAGACCCATTCAGTGTATGTGTGGTCTTCTTGCATTCCTGAACATAACAAATTTTATGCAGAAGTCTCATGCACATTATATATTCATAGACCAATACTCCTGAAAAGTGAGCTTCACATGAGTCCAACTGAATGCATGGAGGTAGACAGATTTAAGGCTAATAGGCCAGGACTTCTAGGCTAATGATGCTATTTATGGTGTGGTATTCATGCATTTTCTTCTTTTTCTGTTGTGTTATGTAGCTGGGAAGTCTTGCGATTCTTACTGTCCAACTTGCGCTGGTGGATTGAAGAGTTTGGTTTTGATGGATTCCGATTTGACGGCGTTAGCTCCATGATATACCACCATCATGGAATAGGTAAGGAGGCCATGCTAATTTTCTGTTAGTCCCACTGGTTCAATTTTGTGTTGGTTTGGGTACGAGATTGCCTATGCTTGGAACAGAGAACATTCTAGACTGCAACATTTTGTATCTCAACATTCCAATTACATGTATATATCAAATGGTCTATCTTTACGAGGAAATTATATTCCAACTTGTTGGACGAGTATAAATCATTAATCTTTTGTCAATGTTGTGATATATAGTGTATGCAACCTATGCCATTAATTTGACATAAAAGTAAATCAGAATTTCTTGGTTTTTATGAAAGCCGTCATCTCTGAGTAAAGCATGTAGGCCTACTAGGCTTCTGTACCCACCTATCTTCCCCAAAAGGTCACATTCATTGTTAGTGTAAGTTAGACTATTTTCATAATGTAATCAAATTTATGCATATTTTCTGTATACCCGAAACCTGAAGACTGAGGATTTGATGCAGAAATTTCGTTTAGAAGAAGTGGTGGATCAGATGGTGGAAGTCAACAGAGTACGTTGGATGTGTGTTGAGGAGGGATAGCTGTCATGTTCTGAGAAGGGCGTTTTAGTTTGAGGTGGTTGGTCAGAGGGGAAGGGGGCAACCAAAGAAGATGTGGAAGAAGAAAACGGATGAGAGTAGGAGCATTGGCTTAAAGGAGGAGGATGCACCAAAATGAAATCGGGCAAAGTGGAAGGAGGGGGTAGGGGCAATTCTGTGAGCGTGAGGTAAATCTAGCCATCCCCGGAATCGGGGACAAAACTGGTGTTATAGGCTAACATTGTGGATCTTCAGTTTAAAATTGTCAAACTGTGATATCTGAACTACATAATAGTGCTTAAAGGGACAAATACACACCCTTGAATGCAGAAGTTTCGATAGTTATGCTGCCACTGGCAAGATATGCATTAATGAACATCACCCATGAATTTCCACTGTGGTGAAGTATAATATGGCCTAGATCTACAGTACACACAGTAAGTCTATGGGAGGAAATGGAAATGGTAAATCCGCTCAACCTGAGTAATCATACATTTTCACTTGTTAAAGCACTAAATAATCATTTTGAAATTATATTTTTTCAGGGTTTCATTTTTAGACCGTATCAGAGACACTTAGAGCATGGAGGATTATGTAGCTCACATTTTTTAAACTGTCTGTGTTCATTGTTAACCTAATGTATGGCTTTAAAATCTTAATGACTATTACGGGCCTCGACAAAAAACTTTTTTGGCCTGCCCAGTTGGGCACTTGAATTGTAGATTCAATTGCCCAACAGCAAAATCTAAATGCCAAAATTCTTGGACAAAAGAAATCTCCAATTTTTGGTTGTCTTCTTGATACTTAAAGTGATAGGCTAACATTGTGGAGTTTCAATTTAAAAAATTGTCAAACTTTGATATCTGAGCTACATAGTAGTGTTCAAATGGACAAATAAAAACCTAGAATACAAAAGTTTGGAAAGTTACACTGCCAATGACAAGTTATACATGAATAAACAATAAAACTCGGGGCGAGTTTTATTAACCTAGGTGTGCATGCAGTAAGTCTATGGGAGGAAATTGGCAAGTGAATCTGGTCAACTTACGATTTTCACTTTTTTAAAGCACTAAATAATCATTTTGAAATACAATGTTTTCAGGGCTTCATTTTTAGACCTCATCAAAGACATTGGTAGCATGGGGAATCATGCGGCTCAGATTTTTTTAAGTGTGGTAAAAGTTAGCCAATACCTTTAAATTAACTTTAGCAGAAAAAAAGGGCACTCCTCAATTGGGCAGTTTCTGGTTTTTTTCTGAGTGCCCAAGCAAAATTTTCAGGTGCCCCAGGCACTCGGGCACCCAGGTGTGTCAAGCCCTGCTATTATTGCTACCATTCACAGTGTGCTTTTTGTTGTCCCTGTTGTTTTCTCTTTTTTTTTCCAGGCACCGGCTTCAGTGGTGACTATGCCGATTACTTTGGACTAGCTGTCGACACAGAGGCATTAACATACCTCACGCTGGCTAACTTCATGCTGCATAAATTCTATCCCGGTATTGTCACAGTTGCTGAAGTAAGTACTCATTTTTGTATCAATGAACTGTCAATGTACATTAATCCCATGCAAATTACAGCATTGGTTGCCCGGTTGTATGTTAAGTTAGCAACAAAAAGATTAAATCACATTGTACCACTTTTACGAGAGAAGAGGGCCTGACACTATCATAGACTGTAGTCTCAATTGTGATTTTCCCCCTGTCGTTGGTAACTAAACATTTTCCTTTATTCAAACAAGCAAAATTAACAGAACAAATGGCATTTGAGAGCCAAGACCGTGCCCTTGAAACTGATGTAAGCATCATTTCAAAACAGTATTTTCTAAGTGCCAAAGAGGACGCTTTTCACATGCACAAGTTTAATTGAGACACTTTGCATAACAACACAGAACTCATTTAGCCCAATGCCATTGTGTTCACCTACAGGAAGTCTCTGGTATGCCAGCCCTATGTCGTCCGGTGTCAGAGGGAGGCAACGGATTTGATTTCAGACTGGGAATGGCTATCCCTGATAATTGGATTAAGGTGAGGTGCTGGTGTTATTGGTTACAAACCTGATAGAGTGAGTATCAAAAGGTCCGATAGACTGAGGGTCCTTTAGACCTAGCCTCGACAGACTCACACGCATGCTGCGTGTGAGTCTTGTGGGAAACTAATAGGCATATTCTACATCGCACAAACGCCGACTTCTACCCCGTTTCCATCAACTTTTCTGCCCGTTCTGACATTGAAACAGGTAAATTTGTGAATGTACATCTACCTCTTAATATAGTCAAAAAATTTGAAATCCAAAACTTACATAAATACTACCCCACATCTCCAAACTGCGACATTTTATCCCGCATTTTATTTGCGTTTCGTCTCTGCCCAGTCTCTAGCCTACTGAAGGCTGCTATACACAGCGCGTCCGCCGCGCCGCATGACGAGAGCTAGAGACGTCTGATCCTACATCCTGTCGCCGACCGGCGCGGCGGTGCGGTGACTAGCGGCCTGTTACCGTAGCTAGCCAACGCAGTGTGCGCATGCGCATTACACTTATATTTTCGGGAAAAAAAATGGCGAATCGCGTGGTAAGAAACAACGAGACGTCGCATCGAAACAACTCCCTCTTTTTGGAAGAAGACGCCTTCATTGTAACAACATTTGTTATCGAATCCAGGTAGAGTACATTTTTGGGTGTGAATGAACTCATTCCAGAGTGGTGACTGCGGTAAGTTACGCAAAACTCTGTATGGAATTTGACTTCAAATTTTACTTCCATACTACACTAGACGGAAATGGGTATCAATGAGGCCCGCACACGGTATACATGCGGGCCGTCGAGGTAACTTTAGACCAAGAGTCTGATAGACCGAGGGTCAGATAGAGTGATTATCAAAAAGGTCAGATAAACCAAGGGTTCTTTAGACCAAGGGTCCTTTAGACCAAAGGTCCTGTAGACCAAGGGTCCTTTAGACCAAAGGTCCAACAGACTGAGGTTCCGATAGACCAAGGGGCCAATAGACTAAGGGGTCAATAGACCAAGGGGCCAATAGACTAAGGGGTCAATAGACCAAGGGGCCAATAGACTAAGGGGCCAAAAGACCGATATTCCGATTGAGCTATTATCAAAAAGGTCTGAGAGACTAAGGGTCTGATAAAGTAATTATAGAAGAGGTCTGATAGAGCGAAGTCCTTTAAAGACATGGTCCGATAGACTGACTGACAAATGGAGCGATTATCGAAAAGGTCCGTTAGACTGAGTGAGGGTCCAATAAACTGAGGGTCCCAATAGACCGAGGGTCCCAATAGACCGAGAGTCCAATAGACCAAGGATCCAATAAACTGAGGGTCCCAATAGACCGAGGTTCCCGTAGACTGAGGGTCCCATAGACAGAGAGTCCCATAGACGGAGGGTCCAATAGGCCGAGGGTCCCATAGACGGAGGGTCCCATAGACCGAGAGTCCCATAGACCGAGGGTTCCATAGACTGAGGGTCCCAATAGAGCGAGGATCCAATAGACCAATGTTCTAATGTACTGAGGTTCAGATACACAGAGGGTCTGATAGAGTGATGGTCATTTAGACCAAGAGTCCAATAGACCAAGGGTCCGAGAGACTGAGGTCCGATAGACCGGGGGTCCGATAGACCGAGGGGATTACACTGATAACTGGATTAAGTTAAGCACTGGAGACCCTGGTGACATTGAGGTCTAAAAATACCACCCTGCGTCACTTTATAAGCTTTTGCTTGTCGCCTTGGTGTGTGGGCATGGAACCCTGCCACTGCCCCTGTCTGCTTACATTTTTGCCAATTATTTTGTGATTTGCTCAATGCAAGGTTTTTAGGGATATGAGAAAATCGTACAGGTGTATTAAAAAAAAAACTCACAGTGGATCGTCACGGGCTTGCAATAAAGAGTGTAACAGAAATGAAGCTCTGATTTTAGTTGATGTAGCAGAGGAACAGCCTCACTTTAAAGGTAAACGTCATGATTGGAGATAATCCGCAACTTGGAATAGAACTATTCTATAATCAAGTAAACTATGGAAGGATTCTCCTATGGAAATCTTGTAGTCAAATGTTGACTCATTCTTAATAACTAATGTCAATATCCCTCATGGCAAACCTGCCTGTGTGGCTCTGTGTGGGTTCTATTTTTATCGTGCCCCGATAGAATTAAAATACTATTTCATGCTTGATTCTCCTAAAGTAAACAAATTAGAGACAAATCCTTCCGCTGAACCAGATCCACTCCACTGATTAAGATGGTATATATTTCACTCATAGGTTCTGGAGTATTTTCAGTGTTCCCAATCATTTCACTAACTAATAACAATATCGCAAAAAAAAAAAAAATCTGACTCCCGATCCTCAATGAAAACAGCTGTCAACTCATATTGCACGAAAGTCTAGAGGGCAAGAATCTGCTCCAGCTTCGGTTGAATAAGTCAATAGTATTCATTTGTGCTTGTGTTTCATATCAGTCTGCTAAAGGAATTTCGTGACGAAGAACTGGAACATCGTAACATCGTCTCGGACTCATGCAAGCCGTCCGTCAATGGCGAGAAACGATCTGGCGACGCCGAGAGCCACGACCAAGCCCGTCGTGGGCGACAAGACAATAGCATATCGGTTATGAACAAGGAGATGTACACCAACATGTCACCCGTCACCGTACCTCAACAATCCATCACAGACCGGGGAAAGCTCTCCACAAGTCATGCTCGACTCACTCACATGCTTTGGGGAGAGCACAGCTCAACCTTCATGGCGTAACTTCTGCATTAAGCCTTACACGCAAATATTCCTGTATCAGAAATCCCTTCAGTCTGGTGATTTATGGCTATTGGGCCTCCCAACTCCTTTTTTGGGGGGGCATGTGTTTCTACTACAAAACGCTTGAATCCCCTCTCCTTTAAAAATTTCCTTTGACAAGTTGCCATCCTGAATGAATTACACGTAGTGTTGCACCGATAACGGTCACCAAAGTCGGAATCACAACTCCGACATCAGAAACACAGGAGCGGACTCTATAGACCACGGGCAAAACATAAATCAGCGTTTTTCTATTGAAGCTAGTTTCCGGAATGAACCGGCTAATGGAGTAGAAGAGCTCAATAGAAACTGACCTCCGCAATTATCCGTCTTTTTAGCGGATAAAGTTTAGCTGCTTATTACCCTTCTTTTTGTAGGATAAAAGCGGAGAGTTATACTGTAAGATACCATAAGAAGTTGTCAATAGAAACAGCTGGTTGCGGTATCAACCGGTTAGCGACCGGAAATCAACAAAACCATGTGATCGGAATAAGTGACTCCTGGCTGCAGCGTACGTGTGTTTGATTGAGCATAAATTTGACCTCGCACGTCCCGCAATACCTTGCGGCAACCCAGGTCAACAGACTCATAGCTGGTAATCGTACGATCCCGGTACGATCGATCGAGCTTTGTGGAAAATGCAGTCCAATAGAAACGCACCGCTCTCCACTATTAGCCGGTTAAATTTTTTCCGGATAAATATGGTATGCTCAATAGAAACATGCTGTATGACAATGTGTGGGAATGAGACGTACAGTCAATTTTTCATTTATCATTTATAATCATAGTTGAACCTACATGAGCACATAAATAATGTTTAAAATGAACTTACCACCTTCATTGGTAATGAAGGCACCCTGGACTGCCTGACTCCTCAAAATTCAGAATATAGCATAATTTTAATAGAAATTTCCCTCCGCACATCGCCCACTCAGCTGTAACTGCTCAATAAAAAAGGAATACGGTTAGCAGTCAATTTGACAATTTTGGTGGCCAAGTCGTGTAACCCATGGTGCATTTGAATAGTTAAAATCTGTACATGGTGTTTACGTTTATAGGGCCGAGTGTAGATCAGCGTGTTGCAGATATCGGGTGTTTGTCATCCACGAATAAATAGCTGGATTTTTGTGAGTTCATTGTTGACGAAAATCATGAACAATTTTCTGTTCAAGTAGAATAAGTTACAGCATGTATATGGGGTACATATTCAGGTGGTTAAACTTAATCATTGAAGGACACTGATCATTCATTGTAATAGGCTGTAGATCTAGTGTATTTTTTTTTTTTTTTACGTATTGATCATGCTGAGCAAACAATACACCAAGAGGTGGCAAATTGTTGGAGTCGCGACTTCTGATCAGGGACTAGTCGACTCCCAAAAAACCTGGAACCGTGCAACACAAATCAGATGATGATGATGGTGATCATGGTGATGAAGATGATGATGATGATGATGATAATGATGATGATGGTGGTGGTGATGATGATGATGATGATGGTGGTGGTGGTGGTGGTGGTGTTGATGATGATGGTGATAATGATGATGGTAGTGATGAGGATGATGATGTTGATGATGATTATGATGATAATGATGGTGGTAATGATGATGGTGATGATAAGGATGATAATGATGGTAATAATGATGTTAAAGATATTGATAATGATGATAATGATGGTGAGGATGACGCTGATAATGATAATAATGATGACAGTAATGATCATGATGGCGATGATGAGGAGGAGGAGGATTATTTATTTATTTATTATAATTATTATTACTTATAATTTTTATTTATCTGTTTGCTTTTATTATACCATATGTCCTGCAGGCAATGAGTTTGGCCACCCCGAGTGGTTGGACTTCCCCCACCCCGGTACAACAATAGTTACGACTATGCTAGGAGACAATTGAACCTCGTTATGGACGACCTGTTGGGGGGGGGGCCCCCCCTTAAGAATCATCCTTTGCCAAGTGTGGACATCCTGAATGGCGAGTTGATGATAATAGTAATGATGAGAATAATGATGATGATGATGATGATAGTGATGGTGATGATGACGGTGATGATGATTATGGTCATGATGTTGATGATGATGAGGATGATGATGATAGTGATGGTGATGATGATGATTATGGTAATGATGATGATAATGATAACAATGATGGTAATGATGATGATGATGGTGATGATGATGATGGTGATGATGATTGTAATGATGGTGTGATGATGATGATGATGATTATGATGGTGATCATGATGATGATGATGATGATGATGATGATAATGATGGTGAAGATGATGCTGATAATGATAATGGTGACAGTAATGATTGTGATGGTGATGATGTTGGTGATGGTGATGATGAGGATGATGATTACTATCGATTTATTATTATTATGATT
>JZLH01S0015678.1:13196-27019 GCA_001188425.1 Eucidaris tribuloides
CAAGGACATATGGCCGTGAGACCTCACTAAAGGCCTCGTCACACTATGACGAATTGGCATTGCGTATCCATTGCGAATGAACATTTTGACATTCGTCGGCACACGCTAATCAGTTCGTTTGGGATCGTTTTGACGGTCGTTGCTATCCGTTTTAATACGCAACAGTACGTTGTTGTTCGTTCGTCGTCTGAAAAATTTTAAGCATGCTTAAAATTTATGCGACGTATGCCAAAGCGTACGAACCATTCGCAGCGCGTACGCTCTGAAGTTGCGCAATGCGAGCGTTGTATTCGTTAACAAAGGAAGCGTGTAAGTCACCAATACATTTCCATTGAAAATTAATTTACTTCTCAAGTCTATCCATGTTGGCTTATCATGCTTATGCTAGATTGTGCTTCATGTATCTGGTGTGTGTTGTATGTGTGTGTGTTGTGTGTGTGTGTGTGTGTGTGTGTGTGTGTGTGTGTGTGTGTGTGTGTGTGTGTGTGTGTATGTGTGTGTGTGTGTGTGCGTGCGCGCGCGGCCGTGTGTGTGTGTCTGTGAGTGTGTGCCTGGTTTGTATGTGTATGTGTGGTGTGTGTGTGTGTGTGTGTCTGTGTGTGTGTTGTGTGTGTGTGCGTGTCTGTGTGTTTGCGCAGAAAATTGCACACCTTACCCCATAGGATTTTGATGCTTAAATGTGTATACGGCCTACATGTACTATGAAATGTCTCTGGTAATAAAATTGTTGTATTGAATTGATAAGTTATGAAATGGTGATGGAGACGTTTTTAATTCGTTTTGATTCGCTGTCAGGACGTTCGATTCGGTTGAATTCACCCATACGGAATTAATTCGCTGGGAATGCTGTGCGTATTGGGAATTTTTCAATTCGTTCGCGGTACGCAATGCCAATTCGTCACAGTGTGACGAGGCCTTTAGATATCATTTTCATGTTTGTATTTAAAGCGTACTAAAGACACCTACATATTCGTTCAAATCATTCACGCTAAATTTGGGACATTTTATGTACGGCAAACACATGTCAAGAAAGTGTCAATTCCGTAACAATTCTGTGTCTCAAATGTTGCTGCTTTGCGACTATTTTAAAAATAATTTAAATTGGTTATCCTTGCCTCATTAAGGAAAAAAACAACAGGATAGGAATATTTGAGATAAAACTACTTTACAATCAAGTACTCTGTACAAGGCTTTCACTGTTTAAGTTTCATGGTCAAATGTTAAGTATTTTAAACAATCACCACCAGTACCCATTGTGACAAGCAAATTTGTTGTTTAGTTTTGTATGGGATCAATTTCTATCAGGGCACAAGAATAATTGAATACTGGTAAATGAACCCTTGATTCTCCACAACTAAACACATTCAAGACGAATCCCTCCAGCCAAGAGATACACTCCAGCTTCTAATCTTGACTTTTTCCAATTATGCCAATGCATGCTAAGCATCAACTACTGAATGATCCCCTGAATAACCAAAAATGTATTGCCTTTCATAATAATATGCAATATTTACTTCTACATGTACATACTGTCAACTAATACTAAAGATAAGTTAAGCAGCATCACGTTAGCTATTTTTTGTGTGGCTTTTTTCTTTTTATTCTGTTATTTTTTTTGTGGGTGTGCTTTTATTCCATACTTGTAGGGATGGGGAGGAGGGTTCACCGTGCTTTTATCTGATTTGTGTCCCGATTATTATGAACCCACTTGTTAGCTTTGTAAAGCGTTGAAAATCATATTTGTTACAAACACAGTCGAAATTCTCAGCAGGGGATAGCACGTACTAGATTTAGGTCCCCATGCACGATTTTGTTGGAAAAAGTGGGTACTGAGGCGGAGATAACGGAGGATGGGTTACCAAGTGGGTGTTTTGGGGTGTTCAAACACCGCTCCCCCTTTAAGGAAAGGAGGTGTTTAACACTCTAATTCTACGTAACCCCCCCCTTTCCATCGATATCACCCGCTATTATACTGAAAACACCCCCCCCCTTTTAGCCGTGGAAAAATGTGCCGTCCGACATGATATGGACTCGAAAATTATGAACTTTGGATTTAGGCTGCATTTTTTCGGCTTCTACCCCCCTCCCCACCCCCAACACTGATCGAATTTTCGGCCGCTGGCCTGGCCATGAAAAAAAATTGGCGGCAAATCTTCCATACGCCTATGGATTGTGTTATGCATCTCCCCACACTGCCAGGTAAGGGGATGACATGTAGAACAATCCCCCACTTTTTTGAGGAAAATGACAATAATACTTAATCCTGAGCCCCATTGCATAAAACTTTAACAAGATTTTTTTTGGTTCTGTGATTCTTTTAACACAAGGGTTTTTGTGTATGGTAAAATTAATGGTACAATTACATTCACCTGTGTTTTCATATTTTACCAGAACAATTTCTCTGCACGGGAGAAGTTTTAAGCAACAGGTACTTGAGGTATAATTGCACTATGTTTGGAATTATTACACAGAGGTTTCATATCTGACACATGTTTTTTGCATTCGATTTTAATGAAATGGTTAAATTTGGACCAAAATGTACAGATTGGACTCCCTTAAACTTATGAAATTTCGTATTAGTTTAAAAAGTGGACCACAGAGGCCAGAGTAGCAGATTTGCCGAGGAGATAAGATCCAAGATTTTTTTTTTTTACCCCCACCATATTTCCACAAAACGTATATTTCTGTGCTTCATAGATTGATGTTTGTTTGACTGATGACCATGGCAAAATTAGCCAAAACTGTTTCGGGACCTGGTGATGAATAATGGGAAAAGTATAATTCTACGATCCTTTTTTTTATTATTATTAATCAGCCATTATTCTATTCTATTGGCAATCATATTTGCTCGAGTTTTTGATGATTACTTTGAAAATGAAATAAATGAATATTGTAAAGTCACCCCCTTTTCTTCAATACTCCTGATCAGGGTAATTTGGGTAGTTCGGAATAACTTGATATAATAATTTACCATTAAAACTGGATTAGTGGACCTTTGTGTTTCTTTGGAAGGAGGAAGTACTGTACGCTGTACGCACTGGAGCCGTGCACTACAGCAACTATAGATATGACATTCCACCACAGTAAGCCGCAACTTAACAAACATAATTCCCCTCTATTGCTATATGATGAAACATCCAGGGTTCATATACTCATGATAAACAAACTGAAATGTAAGCCCCCCCCCCAAAAAAAAAAAAAAAAAAATCACGTCTTTTTACTCATGCTTGAAAACTCTTACAATTGCAACCTTTCCTTTCCCCTTTTATTCTCTGAGTGAATAATTCATTCTCAGTGGGTATCTACCTTAATTTTTATCATGTGAACAAGCACATTGTGTTGGGTCTGAAAAGATCGATGAGGTAAAGTACAATCATACCTTGACATCATGCTGCTCAGCTGCTGACTTGTAAATGGTATTTAAAGAAGTCACTTTGGGTCTTACATTCAGACTGTCGCCGTCTACCGATTGTCGAGAACTACTTTTACAATTACTCAATAATAATTGCTTTTCAGAACGGCGCTGGAACTCAGACAGGATATAGAATGTCTATTTCGTATCTGTTTGGAAGAAAATTATTTTGGTTAGTCGCATGCTTGACCATGACTTTGTTCATTCAAGGTAATGCTTTTGATTTATTATGAGTATTACAATGTTGTATTTTCATTTGTCGTGAAAAGGGGAAAGTCAGAGATGCAGACTGCATGGCCAATGAAAGTTTACCGAGAAATTAACTGGCGACGGGCCAATTATAAATAAATAGATTACACAATAAATAAATAAACAAATAAATAAATAAATAAATAAATAAATAAATGAATAAATGAATAAATAGATAAACAAATGTATGAAAAAAATCAAATAAGTAAATGAATAATTATTATGAGCAAAAACAATTAGTGTGGTCAATCCATTAGTCGATTTCCATTGCAAAATGAGAAAAGTAAAACTACATTCATTGGTTATATATAAGGGACTTAAAATGTAGAATCGTGTGCCAAAGTCATATAGGATATTATATAGAATTGCAATTTCTTTCACAAGACCTGATTTTATGTTTCATTAACTGTTGTTATATATGCACTTCAACGACCACTTATTTCGGTTTTGTTTTTCACAACATGGGAAACTGAAGAAACATCTTAGCACGGAGAAACCTGCAACTTTGAATGTCGGCATGTTGGATGTATATTAGAAAATTAGGGCTATTTTTATGATTTACCAATGATGTGTTTAAGAAAAAAATATACTTTGAAATAGTTAAGTATTCTATGTTCAAATCCATGAAGAAGGAGAAGGATTCTCGAAAATTTAAAATTAACTCTCTCCTTTTATGATTGCTGTTTTGAATGTCCTGTAAAGTTTGGTTGATAAACTATCTCATGGTGGGAAAGTTTAAGGGGCATTGACATAATTGGCAGAAGTCAAATGACCCAAAAACCACATAGATTAGTATATACACCAGTAGGAGTGTATCTCCTGGCTGGAAGGATTTGTCTTGAATTTGGTTACTTGTGGAGAAACAGGCATTCATTTATTTTACCAGTATTGAATTAATTTGGTGCCCTAATAAAAATTGATTCCATAGAAAGTTGCACTACAAATTCGCCTGTCACACTGGGTGCTGATGGTGATTGTTTACCAGGGTTGTAATCAAGTCATGACTCGAGTCACCTAACAGTGACTCGAGTAGTATTCCATGACTCGTTCCCATTGACATTTGTACAGTGACTCGACTGACTCGACTCGACTTGAACCCTAAAATGACTCGACTTGACCCCAAATTTAGTGACTTGTTACATCCCTGTTGTTTAGAAGACTTAGTAATAAACATTTCACCATGGAATTTATGCTAGGTTCACACTGCCGATCTGTCAACTCGATCAGGCCCGATCAAGCCAATATTGGGCCTGGTCGGTCTAACTCGGCAAGGTAATCGGGATCAATCTACCTTCATCGGGGTGATCGATAACGGTCTGACTCCCTACTCGAATGTTTTTGGCATGTCAAAAATACTCGAGCAGGTAACCAGAACGATATCGATCAAGGCAGACGGACGCCGATCATGGTAGATTGAGCCGATTACCGGCCGAACTATACCGAAAAGGCCCAAAATTGATGACAAAATTGACAGATCAGCAATGTGAACCTAGCATTAAAAAAAAAATCTGAGCTACACAATTTCCCTTCGCTACCAGCATGACCAGTGTCTCTGGTCTAAAAATGAAGCCCTGAAAAAAATGAAGTTCAATACGGTCATTAAGTGCTTTAAAAAGATAAAAGTCATTGAGCGACCATTTCGGTTTTCCTCCACAGACTGCAGTGTTGCAGAATTTTTGTCAGCTAACAATAATTCATGTGCCAATTTTTATCTGTACTTGTTTACAAGTGACAGCATAGCTATCTGAAGTTTTATGTTGGAAGGTGTTTATTTGTCCATTCAAACACCATCATGTAGGTCAGATAGCAAAGTTTGATAATTTTTGGAATGGGACTTCCATAATGTTATACAGTGCGTATCAAAAAAAAAGTAGACACTAAGAAAAATAAACCCTTCATGATTTTGAGATTATTTTTGATATGAATATTTTACCTTGGACTTAAGCTATCTGATGATACTGTTGGTATTGAAAGTTTTTCACGCGTGAGTGAGCACAATCCTCTTTATTTGTGCAATCGGCCAAAAATGGATTTGCGCACAGAATTGTGTTCTTATAGTCAATGTTTAATGACTCATAGACCGGAGCTGCAGAAGCTCTCAACTGATGTGCACAGGTATTAATCCTCAGCATGCTCAGAGAAGAGGTATATCTATTTTATGACTAAAAAAAGACAAAAATAAAGCAGTGATTCAGATATACCTCCCAAAAAAGAAGAAAATGTCATGTTTGCAAGATGAACTGTGAATTGAAAAAAAAGTAAATTTCTTCTTTTTTAGGGGGTGTGGGCGGGTTGTATTTGAATCATTGCTTCATTTTTGTCTTTCTTGTCACAGAATTGATATTAGCTCTTCTCTAAGCATGCTGAGGATTAAAAAAAATGAAGCAACGATTCAGGTATAACCCAATCCTACCCCCTAAAAAAGAAGAAAATGCCCCTTTTCAATTCTCAGTTCATCTTGCAAACATGTCATTTTCTTCTTTTTTAGGGGTATATCTGCATCATTGCTTCATTTTTGTCCTTTTTTTCACAAAATAGATATTACTTCTTCTCTGGGCATGCTGAGGATTAAATACTTGTGCACATCAATTGAGAGCTTCTGCAGCACTATGAATCATTAAACATTGACCAAGAACACAATTCTGTGCACAAATGCATTTTTGGCCGATTGCACAAAAGTGGATTGTGCTCACTCACGCGTGAAATACTTTCAATACCAACATCGTCATCGGATAGCTTAGGTCCAAGGTAAAATATTCATATCAAAAAATAATCTCTAGGTTATGAAATTTTCGTGTAATAATTTGTTTTCAAAGCGTCTACTTTTTTTGATACACACTCACTGACATTGCGCCATATCTACAGCGTCGGCCCAACCAGACGTACTTGTACCAACCGGTTGGCATTTACTCGGCCACACACTATATCGACGTGAAGATGATCGAATAACGTTTGATTCTGCGAGAACAGTGTGCCAGGAATACGGAGGAGATCTAGCCTTGTTGAAAACAGAAGAAATTAATGTGAGTATAAATGCTAAAATGTCATAACAGTCAAATAAATTACACGGTTTTGCATAATATAAATTGTGCATGAAGACTGATTCATTTTCTCGACAATATATTGCTGAAACCACACGGTTGGAAGTGGGGTGGGGTGGGGTGGGGGTGGGTGTGTACTTGGATTTTGCTTGGACAGGAATGTGAGGATCAGGCCTTGAAATCATTTATTCATTTTCCACCGCTGCCCGTGATTCATCGTTAGACTTACAAAGTACGCAGTTCTGTGTTTGCATACAAATGGGGACCCGGTACGAAATCATACTCAACACTATAAGCTGAATTATCCAAAAAGAGGGCACCCACTCTATGGCGGCACATGCTCGTGCACCCCATATGCAGGGTGGGAGGGGGGGGGGTTCTATATCAATACGAAAAGATGTCCAAAATGTGATTTTTTTGCTGATGTAACTGTTTCTGATAGTTAAAAAGGAGCATCTTGCCTGTATACCGGTTGATCGATAAATATGTTTGTTTCTATGCAGGCGCGGTTCTAGAGCAGAAACTGTAGGGGTTCTACTGGGGACTTCATCCGCGGCCAAATCCTAGGTCCAACATTTTTCTCGCTCAGCCGGGAAAGAGGTGGGGGGGGGGGGTATTTTCAATTCAAATGTTAGGCCCCACATTTTTCATTCCAAATTCGAGGTCCAAAAATGTTTACGATCCGCTCAGTCGCCGAAAAGTCTCTCAGCAGGGGGCGGGGGGTAGGGGGGCGGGGTGGAGGGGAGGAGCCAACGAATTTCCATGCTCGCAGAATCCGAGAGTCCAGCAATTTCTCACGGTCAGATCCAGCCGCCGCAAAAGTACGCTCAGGCGGGGGAGAAGGGGATCATGTAAAAATTTACAAACAAATGCCTTTTTGGGGGGGGCTTGAGAAATTTTTGGCCCCCCCGTAGAACCGGAGCTGGCGCCTGTATCATAAAAATATCCAGACGATCCAGTCATATCTTCACTCTGCCTTAAATCGCTTTAAGTTGGAAACTATATGGATGTCTATAGATTATAAATATGAGTGCTAAATTGTAACTTTTGCCGAATGGCTCTCTTTTATGTGATTGTTTACTTCTTTAAGAGTGTTCATGAAAAACAAGTGTTCATGTGGTAAACAAAATATCTTGTATTTACATGTAGATCATCCAAGTTTGGAAAAAAGTTATCGGAAGAAGGAGTGCAATGGATTTCACATCTGGACCAATAATCTTGCCAAAATTAATTAGTTTCATTTTTATGAGAAACATACATATATTTACTTTTGTGAAAAGACATCCTTCAGTAAAATATTACGAACAAAGTATAATACCGCTGGACAGATTTACGTGTTTACTCGATACCTGTACTTCTACCACCAACTCACGGCGAAAGCATACAATTATACACAGTAGTCCAATCCTGGATCAGTCTGACTCGGAAAAATGTACGTTGGTTCGCATTCCGGGTCAATTGACTAAAATGCGGATCAAGTTGACACGGCTATTATCTATTATCTCCTTGATTTAATGTATAATTTTCATTATAATGTGTAAATAAGAATATGTAAACAATTATTGTTTATGATGTTTTATACACTTTTCGTTTAGAAAGGTTGGTTGAAATGGTCGGTTTGATTAAGGGGTAGACCTGCCAACAGTGAAAACAAATATTGTGTACAAAAGGTAGGGGCAATTTTTACCAACCTTCGTGAGGGTGTGGAACCATACGCGTATGACCACTATGTACCATCATGAAACATAATAGTAAGCCAGTATTGTTATTTTATATTGTTTTCTCTTGTATCTTTTTATTTCAAAGTCGTTCGTGACAGATCTGTTACCAAAAACCGGATATCATAAGTATTGGTTTGGACTTCATGACACCAACATCGAAGGGCACTTCGAATGGATAGATGGAACCAATTTGTCCTCTGAGTAAGACGTTTTCTCGCAGATTAAATGAGAATAGAAAGACTCTAGGCTACGTCAAGGGTTAATAATGTACATGTTTTCCGATATACAATCCACACTGGGACATTTCGTTTAAGAGGGAAGAGAAAAGTGCTTCCAGTGAGTAATGGCTATGGCCTCCAACTTTATCAAATTTAGTCATACTTCGTACGTAACATAAGTCATGACCTTTGGCCTCAAGATAAAAAATACGTTCAAACTCTACGACATACAGATGAAAAAAAAATCCCTTATTCATTTGCCATTTGAACGTTGAATTATATTAATGTGACTGCTGACCTCACCAAACCATATTGCCAGTGGCGTACCGTGGGTCAACTCAATGGTGGTTCACCCAGTCGCTCCCCCGAAATTGCATTTTCAGATAGTGGATTTAAAGCGCTACGTACGCCAAGCGTATCCCAGGGGTACTGAAATGTTAGGAGCTGTTTGGCAATTTTTAGTGTTAAAGTGTAACCGATTTTAGTAATCATATGTAAAATCGTTTATTTATTTTTTTTACACAAATAGCCCCTATGTTTTTACCTATGCAATTCATTTAGCTAAAAGGAAATTCCGCAAGCTAGCGTTTTGGGAAAGTTTGAAACTCCAACGAAACCCCCCCCCCCCGCATTTTGTAGTGTATTCTTTCGAAGTAATTCGAAATGATTTATACCGTTCGTGAGCACAAACGAAATTAAGCCTGTGTAAGTGTTTACTCAGTCCTTTATTTTTCTGGTTGGGGGGGAGGGGGTGTCGGGGGTGCGAAGTCAAGAAAACAGACCTTTGATGCGATGAAGGGCTGCAGATTTTTTTTAGATCAGGGGGGGGGGCTGACTATCCTAGCATGTGGGGTCGCGGGGTCCGCCCCCGGGCCGCACCTTAGAATCCCTATAGGGTCCCGGGCGGGGGTCAGAGGGTGGAGCCCACTTGAAGCTCAAGGATTCTAGCAGTTTCGTTGGGCTATTATGACTCTCTGCTAAAACCATTTGTCGTAAAATGGACATTCAACAATAATTAAAAATTCACCCCATTTTCAAACTTTTTGACACTTCTGAAGCTATAATTTTTTATATTATGAAATGCTAATAGATCATCTTAAAACATTTGATGCTGAAGCTCACGATTTCTAGCGGTTTTATGAGCAAATTTTGCCCCCTTAACGCTAATGTTTCTTGAAATGGATAGTCGACAATCCTTAGAAACCGTCACACTTTCAAACTTTTTGCTCTTCCTTTGGTATGATTTTATTATTTATCAGCAGGTCATTTTAAAGCATGGTGATTATTTGTTGGGGGTCACGGGGCGGAGCCCTCTGAAGCTCACGAGGTCTAACGGTTTATTAGCACAGTTTGACATTCTGTTAACACTGTTGTTTCGTGACAGAACGGTCAATAATTAATAAGTAAAATACGTTTTTTTTTTTAATATGCCTTTCAGATTTTTTTATTTCATTTTTTTTATTTTTTTATTTTTTTTAATTTTTTTTAATATTTTTATTTTTATTTTTATTTATTTATTTATTTATTTTTTTTTTGGGGGGGGGGGGAAGATGTGTACGCACCCGACGAACCCCCCGCATGATACCGGCCTGTTATTCAGGTCGTATAACCCGCTATCCATAAAGGACACTTAATGGCGAAACTAAATATGATTACAATATACAATGGCACAAACTTGGAGGAATTTATTTGATTTTTGATAAGAAATCCGATATTGCCTCCGCTATGGTTCAAAATAAATTCCTGCAAGCGAGCGCAGCGAGCGAGCAATTTTTATAACGAAAATATTTCTATTGTGAAAAGGGAGAAAAAGAATTACCCAGGGTCAAACTCATTCCGACACGCATTATGGTTAAGTGTAAATCAGTAGGTCTATAACTTTTGGCAATAAAAATAAAAAATAGAACCATACATTTGCTCGACCAAACGAGCAAGCTTCCATAATCATATGCTTAGTCCTTTATCAGTCTGAGCACTGGGATGGGTGGAGTAGGTTGCGTGAACGGCAATCATAATTGCATATAAAATATGCCACAAAAGAGATATCTTTATATTCCGAAACATTTTAATGATTAATAAACAAAGCAATCCTATCAACACTAAATTCGTCAAAGATTTGAAACCCGCATTATTTATGAAATGTGACCTGTCAACACAAATCGATCAATAAGTCGCAATGGAACTTTTCGCGTAAATGCAGTAAAAAGTCAAGTTGGGTTGCAAAAGTTGATTCTGGAATTCTGATATTTTCTAAAGGTACATACACTCATCTTTTATCTGTCCAAATTTGAGGACCAGAAGTGATTCAGAAGTAAATGATTTTTCTTGGATTGAACTTTGACCATGTTTTTGCAGGAACTTAAAAATTTGGCGGAATTTGATCTTCACATCGCGAGAGTAACCACAATGTAACTCCGAATACCATTAGCTTGTTATCCAACATCGTCAAGTCCCCCTGTAATAATTTTAGTATCACCACAAAGCTGCTTCTATGAACTTTTCACTGATGATAGTTGTAAGAGCTAAAAAGGGTTGTCCAATCCACAATTTTCATTTTGAAATTGACTTGTTTTACTGCGCTTTCTATGGAACAGTTGTCAAAGACCTTCCGTTTCGCATGAATGAGCACTATCTTTGCAGCCATTTTTCTCCGCTTTCCTGATAATGGCTTACGTGATAGACCAAACTTGTGAACAGGGTTTTAAATGGGTTTGCTTCGTCCATCCTAGACAAATTATACATCATTTGAAAGCTTAAAGTCTCTACTTTAAGAGAGTAGGAAAAACGCAATTTCTTATGGTGCGTTTTATGGTTTTATGCCCTTAACGTTAATATACAAGCGTCGTGTCTTCATGGTCTTAGTATTCATAATTACTTAACTAAACACGGCGCTTATTAATTGCACAATTTTTGAGACATACGGCAGTAGGTCTGAAAAGCGCCATCTTTGACAGTTAGAAAATACCGCTTTGACACGTGCTTACGTCAACTTCAAGGGCAAAATCTTGGCTTTTAAATAATGTTTGTTCCATTCAATTCGCTTTTTCTGATATCAAGATATGTTTATTGTGCCACGTTTATGGGAAGAGGGCCTGATACTATCATTGACTGTAGTAAAAGTGGCACATTTGTGATTTTATCCTTTCGTTTTTAACTAAACATATCTCAACATTAAAACAAGCAAACTGAATAAAACAAACGGCATTTGAAAGATTAGGCTTTGCCCTTGACGTTGACGAAACCATCATGTCACAACAGTATTTTCTAATTGACAAATAGGGCGCTTGTGACTTGCACATTTTTTTGAGACACGCTGTATTTTGGTGAAAAACGCTCCATGACCTCCAGTACTGCGCCAGAATGAAAACCACTTGCTCGTATGATAAATGTGCAGATTTAGTACAGTTAATTGATCTTTGACCCTTCACTCTTGACAGATTTCGTGCAATTTCTTATTTGTTCCTCTATACCTCATGAAGATAGCATGGGTCAAGATACAGTCATGGACAAAAGTTTGGAATATTTTTTATATCAAATACAGTTTTCAATCATATGAAGAACAACTTGTCCGAGAGCAGAACCCGGGGCGGCGCCACAGGGGTGGGGGGGGGGGGGGTCAGGGGGAGGCGGCCACCCCCAATTTTGTTAAACTTATTGAAATGATGGGAAGTTTCACCCCCTATTGTTGTTGATTGGCTAGTAAAATGGAGGGCCAAAAAATGCTTTTTGTCATCGTCGGCCTCCTGCCCCCCGCATATCAGACGCTGTATGGCTTGCAGTTTGGCCTGTAAAAAAGAAAATTTGCAGGCAAAAATTTTCCCGACGGATTTCCCTCCTCCTAAAATTTATCCTGTCGCTGCCCCTGAGTAGAGGTCATTTGAACTTAGTAATGAACTGTAATGCTGCATGGGTGATTGTTCATTAATCGTAAGAAATCTGCACTTTAAAATAGAGCTACGCAAAGAAATGAAAATATTCCAAACTTTTGTCCCCATGACTGTATTAGAATGACAAGATAATACGGATGAATGCTCCTTTTCGCACTTTGATTACAGATTCATGCCGTGGGATTCAACATCGCCTTGGTTTGAGCCCAATGGTGGCACTTTTGAAAACTGTGTAGACCTCATTGCACTCAATATTTCTGGTGAGCGACATGGTACATGGAATGACGAATCTTGCAGTTGGCCTACTCCTTACGTCTGCGAGAGACCTTATGGTAAGCGTCCGTACGTTATATCTAGTTTTCATCTTATTCTCCTTTCAGCTAATCCACTCGGGTTTGGTCATCCACCTTTCGTTCATCCTTTATCTTTCAAATCCAATGATTGCGTGTCTCACTTCATTACATAACTCTGCCCACCTTCAGGATCATTCTCTGAATATGTTTCTCCCTTCCTCCCCTGGAATAATCTTTTACTTCAAAACTTCAAAACTGTCACTTATGCATGTGACATGTGGTATCTCTATAACTTGCGACCCTAATATATCATCCATCCATCCATCCATCCATCCATACCATCTATCCAGTGGCGTAGCCAATGGCAACCAAAGGAGGCCATGACACCCCCCCCCCCCGTTGATGGGCAAACCCCCAAAATTTAGCGATAAATTTGGTAAATAAAAAAATAAGATAATGTGTGAGTTTGGTCAACAGGCTATAAGATACATGTACCCCTACCCCATGTTTTGAAGATGACACCATTACTTCGCGGTCAAAAATGACGTATGGGTATTCCTGGTAGGTACATTTGTTTTTTAATGACCTGACAAAATTTCACACACACTTAAAACTTGCTCACAAAATTGTCCTTGTACTTGCAAAATGCTTTAGGTATAAATGTAACTTGTGACTACAAACCTGCGATAAGAATTCAAGGTGGACAAATTAACCCTAAAAAGCCCAAGCTATTTTTGGCTCTCCGTGGCCCAAGGGGGGGCACATTGTGCCCCCCCTCTCTGAAATCTTTATTTTTTGACCAATCACTCTCAAATTTGGCACACATGCAAAGCAACTCAAACTCTACAAAACACAACCATCAAAATTTCTCAAGGTCACCACATGGGGGCGCTATTCACCATAATATAATGAAATACATAAAAAATATGGATTTTGTTGGATATTTCTAAGTTTTCGTCTTTAATATCCCTTGTATACACTCAGAAGTGATTAATCTGTCTG
>JZLH01S0015678.1:38904-54032 GCA_001188425.1 Eucidaris tribuloides
TAGAATTTGGTCTGGACTTCATCCTGATAACCTGGACGATGTGGGATGAAGATGTGGATACGGGTGATGGTCCCGTCACTGCATACAAGGTTTATCTTAAGAGTGAAGCAGGTGGCTGGAAGAATGTTGGATATGAAGAAGTTCAGACGGCGGGAGGCCTACCAGACCCCAGTGGTCTCACCCATCGCATAACTGGTTTACAACCAGATACAGAGTACAGGTTGCGTGTTTCAGCAATTGCGGGAGGCTCGGGTAATGAAGGAGATCCAGGTCCTGAAATAACTGCGAGAACTCGAACAATTGGTAGGTTCTCATTACTTAACTTTGGTATTCTATATTGCACATTTTAGACATCTATTGAAACTTAATGCAATCATGGTAATAGTGAAATGGCCATACTGTCAACGGTACAACGCCATTTATTATGTAGAAAACTATGACAAAACCAAATTATTTCATCATTAGATATTGCTCGTTGAGGAAATGACGGGCAAACCAAATGGGGACACTGATTTTGACGTTGAATGGGTTTCGTTCACTGTCCAAAAGTTCTTAAATGCTGATAACCCTCACCATGCTCACGTCTGACAGTTTCACTAAATTTCGCAAATAATTGGGCTATACTGGTGTCTCCAAACAAACAAGAAAAGCACGCTGGAGAAACAAGGTGATCAGCTCGCGGTGGATTTTATGTAATCGTGACCATGATATCGCTATTTATTCTATGAACAAATTCTGTATCTTTATCAATATCTTAACGATTGTCCAACGTAGCATAAAACAGAATTCCGAAAGTGATACAAGTTTAGTTGCAGATTGATGATCTTCGTTTCCACTCTATACTAGGTTTAGCCTTTTTTTGATCTCCCCAATCCAGTTTTGCCAATCCCCAGTCAAGCACCACGATTAGTAGAGGGTGGACTTGACTTCATCGTAATTAGCTGGAAGAAATGGAATGAAACTACTGACATAGGTGATGGGCCCGTCATCGGGTACAATATTTATATCCAAGCCAATGGCAGTTCCTGGATGAATGTCGGATACTCGACGGATCGAAACTCGAGCGTGACATTAAACTGTGAAGATCTCTTCCACCGGCTCACCTGTCTGCAGCCTGATACAGAATATAGATTCAGTGTGACCGTGATTCGAGGCGGGACAGAAGGAGAAGGTGCCGGAGGACCTGAACTAATTGCGAGAACTCGAGCGATTCGTAAGTGGTCATAATGAATTAAAAGCATAATGTTGATTTAGCAGCTAGTGATTCTTAAGTGCAGCACTTGGCAGGGTTGGGAAGGGTTGGTGTCAGATGACACACCAAATCATATGCAGTTATATTTCCCATTTTGGTCCGGTTATTGTCATTGTAATGGAAGTGGCTATGCGGTCGGATCAGTATTCGTTCAAACGTGTTACACGTTGGTATCCAAAGGAGTGAACTTTTGTATGTAGGCCTACTGGCACCCACTTTGGGACATATAGGCTTTTCACTGATTAAACAGTAACGAAATATGTTTGATGAAGCCTAAGGTCGTTACAGTCGTAGACCACCACTCATAGGCGGCGGAACGTTTGGCATATACAATAGGTTGGGAGGGCACAGCATTGTTCCTAAACAATGGTTGCCCCTCCAAATTTATATTCTGAACGTTCAGCCACGCCTACCACCACTTTTAACGAGAACCATGCCCAATCTAATATGATTAAATTAGATCGAAATGAAAGTGTCACTTTCAGAGATCATTGCGGTGGTCGCTGATTTGTTCTTTGTTTCATCCAGAACTACCTTCGCTTCGTCAACCTCCAAGCGTGCTAGAATTTGGTCTGGACTTCATCCAGATAACTTGGACGATGTGGGATGAAGATGTGGATACAGGCGATGGTCCCGTCACTGGCTACAAGGTTTATCTTAAGAGTGAAGTAGGTAGCTGGAAGAATGTTGGATATGAAGAAGTACAGACAGTGGGAGGCTCACTAGAACCCAGTGGTCTCACTCATCGCGTAACGGGTTTACAACCCGATACAGGGTACAGGTTGCGTGTTTCAGCAATTGCGGGAGGCTCGGGTAATGAAGGAGATCCAGGACAGCAAATAACTGCGAGAACTCGAACGATTGGTAGGTTGTCATTACTTTAATTTGGTGTTCTCTCTTGTACATTTTGTATTCATATTTAAGACATCTTTATTGAATGTATGGCAACACTCATATTTCTGTATTCGAACCAGAATTTAATCATAATCAATATGGACCTTTGACATTTGAGTGACAGCCGCAAACTTCTCTTTCTTCTTCGAGCATTAAACACTTACATCATACTCGTGAGCTCCTGGATAATTAGATTTGTAAAAAAGCATTACATATGTGTGAAATATTGTATAAGGTATGAGATTATGTTATCATCGAATATTGATATTTTGGGTGTAATTGACATAAAGAAGGCCACAATAGCAGCAAAGGAAATGGTGAATAGCTATGCTCCTTTGCGAAACATAGCATTTATCAAATGTATTGTTAACCGTACGAGACCAGAGTATTGATCAGTACAGACCTGATACACAAAGTACAAAGATTCTCGTTAATAAATAAAATACATATATGTATTTTCCTGTACTCGCATGACAATCATTTTTCTTCATTATATTTTTTCGTGGATGCTTACAGTTTGAAGGCAGGGGATCTCTTTTGCATGCCTAAAAATTAACATTGTGTAAATACAATGGCATTTAGAAAAAAAATGCCATCTGGGAACCTTTAGCAAAATATAGGAGCTAGAACTCAGTTTTAGTGGAATTATAGTGACCGTTAGACTCTGATTTGAATTTTTTCTCGCGAGTACAAAATTCCTACCATAGAACGTACACTAAACGGCTATTGTTTTTCTTTTGCATTTTCAAATTCTAGGCAACTACTGACCCCCAAATTTCACAGACATGCCTTCATCAATAGCCTAAGGGCATGGCCTATCTTTTCCTGGTCTGCAGGGATGTTTGCAAATGAGATCCACTGCCTTTAACAATGGAAAAGTCAATAGAAATGTGATTATTATGTACCATGAATAATTGCTGAAAATGCTGGAGTTGTTAGGCATTCTAGATTACTTTAGTTTCCGTGGGTCTGACTAATCGTTACAAATAGAATTGCCGGTACTCAGTCAGCAATAACTGACCCCCAGATTTCACAGACATGCCTTCATCAATAGCCTAAGGGCATGGCCTATCTTTTCCTGGTCTGCAGGGATGTTTGCAAATGAGATCCACTGCCTTTAACAATGGAAAAGTCAATAGAAATGTGATTATTATGTACCATGAATAATTGCTGAAAATGCTGGAGTTGTTAGGCATTCTAGATTACTTTAGTTTCCGTGGGTCTGACTAATCGTTACAAATAGAATTGCCGGTACTCAGTCAGCCCCCACGTCCAGAAGCCGTTGGTCTTGATTACGTCCTGATCAGTTGGATGAAGTGGAACGGATCTGTAGACGCTGGGGACGGTCCTGTCATTGGCTATTCCATCTACGCCAGGACTGACGTCACCGATTGGACGAATGTTGGTTATCAACTAGAAGAAAAAGCCAATAACACGTCAAGTCCGGGAGTTGTCTTTCATCGTGTTACAGCTTTAGAGTCAGCTACGACATACAAACTGCGTGTCTCAGCGATTCGTGCAGGCCTGCGTGGAGGAGGAAACCCAGGGCCTGAAATAACAGTGAAAACACAATCAATTCGTAAGTGACTCGTAGAATAGATGCCAGATCACATTCATATCTTATAAGTCCTCGTGTTTTATCAGACCTGATACTTTTTCACACTTGTCCCTTAAATCATGCATACTTTGAAAACAAAGGTTATTCTTAACAACCTAAGGGGGGGGGGCTCAACGGGCAAGCGAACGATTTGCGAAGGATTTCTCTATCTCTGTCCCTTTCCTCTTTCGTTTCATTACAAGTGTTATTTATATTTTAACAGTTGCAACCACAGCACCAACGCAGTTTGGGAAAGTTGAAGAGACGGTTGGAATATTACCCTGGGTGTTATTTGCAGTTGCTGCAGCTGGATATATCGTCATCGTTGTTGCTGCAATTGTTGCACGGTATTTGTTCATTACAATAGTAGGAGTGGTAGTAAAGGTAGTAGAGTGTTAGCAGTAAAAGTAGTAACACTAACTGTAATAAAGTAGTGGTAGCAGCAATAGTATCACGCTACGAGGGTAGTCTGAAAAGTTCATAGCCTGACTAAGAAGCAGTTATGCTACAGCAATCAAACTAGCCATGCATGAAATTCAACTTTTCTGATACTAACTGCATTGTTTCTTTTCAGACATCTTTTCTTGTTTTTGTGTTTAAATCTGAAAATTGTCATTTCGGCAGATTTATGATGGCAAAGACTTGCTTTCCAGGCCATGGGTCACCGTTTTCAGGACTTGAAATGCTGAAAGATCCCCCAAATGTGGTTATCACTATCAAAAATACAAATTGGGTTAATATGTTGCACAGAGACGGGGAAAAGTCTCATGAAGATCCTGAAAAGAACCCACAACGATGACCCCTCTTCAGAAGGGCAAGTCTCTGTCATTAACAAAAATCTGCCCAAAATGACTATTTTCAGAAACCTCGACTGCCAATATAAACTTGTTTCTAAAATAAAACAAGAAAAGATATCTGACAAGAAATAATGCATTAAGTATCAGAAAGGGTTGCATTTAATGCATGACAAATGCAATTGCTGTAGCATAACTCGCTCTTAGTCAGGCTATGAACTTTTCAGCCTACCCTCGTAGTTGCAAGAGTAGAAGAAGTAGTAGAGGTGTTATACTTACCATAGTAGAACAAATACTTTTTCTTCTTCTTCTCCTCCTGCTTCTACTGTAACTACTACTTCTACTACAATACCACTATAACTACTACTATTACTTTTATAGTGATAGCAGTACTTAAATCTCATAAGTGTAAGCAGGTTTGGGCATGGGGAGGTAGGTGCACATCTTGGCAAGGTATAGAAGTAAAAAGGGGCGACGCAAGGATTTACTCTATATTTCTTCTTCTTGGCGTTCTAGGTCTACCTATCCCACTTTTGCCATTAATTTCCCTCTCTTTGCATCTGTCAGCATGTTTATTCCTCTAAAAATATGCCCTTCCCAGTTTTCTTTCGTCTTCTGATGGTCTCCCGAATGTTCCGTTCGTCATTCGCTGTCCTTGATACTTCGTTAGTTATTCTGTCTTTCCAAATTGAGGCCCATTCCTTCCATTCTTCTCCATAACCTCATTTCTAGGCTCTGAAGAATTCTCTCTTCTGGTCTCCTGATCGTAAAGTTTTCAGAGCCATACATTGCTACACTCCAAGCCATGCATTTGACAATTAGTCTCTTCTTTAAATGTCCTTAAATTATTTTTCATCGACCTTTAATTCCCAATCTGGGTTAATTAGACCCGTTAAACTTAGGATAGCTTTATCTACCCTGTTACAATCAAACTTTTTTTTTGCATTCATGGCTTTCAAATGGAATATGAATCGCTGTGATAACATGGTAACTCAGAGTCTCTGTTGTCGAAATCAATTTACATATCATAACGCATATTTATAGATAAAGACCTTTTCAGGAATAGAGTCATCCAAGTGGTAGTTTGGGAATACATCTAATCAACTGGAATCTTGATTTTAACAACAAAGTACCCTTTTTCCCCCGCACACAAAGGCTTTCCCACAAAGGAATGTTAATGTGCAAACTTAAATGCGTCATCATCTGATCAGGGGAAACATGTCTTCTCGTCGGTTGACTGTTAACCAACTTCTAAGATTTTTTTTTCATATGATATTATACACATATATATATATATTTTTTTCTTTTTTTTTTACTTAAATGCTGATCAGCAAGGAGGGCATGGTCCTCTTTGTTCCCCCTATATGTATGCTTTTATGATTAGTCGTAATCGTCGTCGTCATCGTCGTCGTATTAGTTAAACTTGTTGTTGATGTCGAACTTCTAAGTTGTAGTGGCGAGCATGGTTATATAAACTTAATAGTATGCCTAGTCGAGATTTACACCCATGAATAAGTCATTTCTTTTATTTGAATATTTTTGTATCATTAACTTCCGTAGCTGCCTGTTTTTTCACAGTCTCAGACGAAAAAAAGAGGTACAGCTACAAAAGAGGATGAACCAGCCCACTGAGGTCTATGACAATCCGTGTTACTCCTCACGAGACGCCGATACCTTTAATGGCCAAAATAACAACAAGAATCCAGACGAAGCTGAAAATGTGTAAGAAAAGCCGGTGGTTAACAACATTACACTTAATTATACAGAGCGCACTTGTTTCAAAAATTTGTTGAATTTCTGTGTGTTTTTTTTTTTTTGGGGGGGGTGGGGTTGTAAAATCTTGCATTGATTTTTACAATCACGTATGTCTTACGAACACATGGTAGTACGATCAGCTTTATCAAAAGGAGAAAGGTAATATTACATAATATCCCTATGAGCCATTCCATGTAAGTATCACGCGAGTCACGCATGCTGTATGTCACACAAGTCACAAGCCAGGATATAGATTAAAAAAACCGGGAAATTGTGAAGCTGATTGCTTTACCTGATCACGTAGAGCAATCATCTATACCCTGGCTTGTGACTCGTGACATACAGCATGCGTGACTCGCGTAACACTTACACAAAATGGCGGCTATGTCAGTTACGCCCGTGAGTGTACATAGACTTGTAAACGCCCCCAAATTAGGATGGGTTCCTAATGAAGACATTTAAACATTTTTTACTCCCTTATTTGTTGTATTAGTATGATCTGCTGGTAAATACCACCTAGTTGAAAATCAGACCAAAACCCATACCCCGTATAGCACCCTATAAAACATATTTGGCAAGGAGTGTCTGAAAAGAGCTTAATTTAATTTAAAACCAACTTATCCAAAATTTTAGTATTAAGGTTTGGAAATGGTTACTCGATCTGTATCTATCATAACTAAAAACATATAAAATGGTAGACAAATCTAAAAAAAAAATAGCTGAAATAGATATGAATCTCTTTCATACACACTGTGCGAAATATGTTTTATTGAATGCTACCAAGGTCGTTTTGGTGCGATTTTCAAATACCGGTACATGGTATCAAATAGCTCATAGGATCATACTACATCAGATAAGGGGCTATAAATTTGGTCAAAGTTCTTCAGTTTGTACCTAAATTAAGTTACTACTGTCTAATGTATTAAGTGCTGAAATCAATCTATCAATCAATCAATTAATCAATCAATCAATCAATTAATCAATCAATAGGTAGGCCCTACTGAAGGTGACATACAGTGTATTAATATCAATATCAAAATTGTATTTAAAGCCACCAGAAACACAGCAAAACATAACATATGCCCCTAGGTTACTTATATATAAGGGATGTGTCTATGAAATTTGAAGATCGGCTTTCGTCTAGAATTTGAAAAATGAAGAAAATAGGACCTGTGGTTCAGTCTAAGTGTCACGCCCACTGAACCTAGTTAGTTCAGTAGCATTATAGGTATTCATACTAATCTGCATGAGAGTAAATGCTTATCAAAATTTCTCATGTTCATGAATGTATATGGCTCATAATTGTAATTTTTAAATAGAATTTAACGTATCAAACATGATGAATGCCCAAGGGTCTCAAAGTAGGCTTGGGATTTTGGTATAGGCTAATAATTCATTTCAAAATCTAACTAACACTTAAATTCAATTTATTTATTCATTTCGTAGAAATAACAATATTTACAAACAAAATGTGAAGGGGAATTCACAAAGAAATCGAGTTGCTTGATTGCACCGTGATCCTCCACATTATACAGGATAAAACCAAAATAAATACACACAATTACATTGATAAACGATATTGAAGGGGAAACTAAAATAACATACACACATGAAACGCACATATACACACACGAATCAATAATGATATAAAATTAAGTATTTTTTTAAAAAATAGATAGGCTAAGCATTAAGCGACATAAAATCAGTAGGAATTGATAAAATGTTGTTTGAATTTAGATTTGAATGCACTTATTGTATTTACGTTTTTCAGATATGGGCTAAGATTGTTCCATAGTTAGTACCTTTATATAAAATAGAATTCTTTTGTTTCAGAGATAGACGGCAATATGGCAGGCAACATTTTGTTTATGTGTGTGTTGCATACTTTACAGGAAAACAGTCATTAAATATTTCAGGCACATGTAAGATAGCATTTACATGTTCGTACATAAAGAGACCCATTTTAAAGGTATTGGCTAACATTTACCACAGTTAAAAAAAATCTGAGCTACATGATTCCCCATGCTACCTGTGCCTTTGATAAGGTCTAAAATATGACGCCCTGAAAAACTTGTATTTCAAAATGATTATTTAGTGCTTTAAAAAAGTGAAAATCGTAAGTTGATCGGATTCACCTGCCCATTTTCTCCCATAGACTTACTGTGTATACACCTACGCTACTTAAACTCGCCCCGAGTTTTAATTGTTTATTCATGCATAACTTGCCATTAGCAGTGTAACTTTCCAAACTTTTTTCTTCTAGTGTGTTTTTTTGTCCATATCAAAATTTGACAATTTTTCAAATTGAAGCTCCACAATGTTAGCCTATCACTTTAAGTGAGACATTATCAAAAATAGTTAAAGACTTCAAGTCTTTGAATATAGCAACAGCTCCAATATTTGCTAAAGCTTCTTAAATGGTAATTTCTATTCAGCAATGTATTTACACACCATTAAGTTTTAGGCATGCACAAGAAAAACAGCCTTTAAATAGTGTACTTTACCTGCGATTATTGATTTATACTGTATGTTAAAGCCCAAGTTTAGTTTTGGGGATTTTTTGTTATTTGAAAGCTTTATGCCCCAAAGTCATAACCCTGCAATAATAGATTCTGAATGTCTTTAGCTTTTTTTTAATGAAAAATCTCGAGGGGACCCCCGAGATTTTCGACTATATTTTACATTATAGCATCCAAAGGGCTAAAAAGGCTTTAAGGTTGCATGTGTTATACCTCATCTGAAAGAGCAGAGTCTGCTCTTTCAGATGAGGTATAACACATGTAACCTTTTTAACCATTTGGATGCTATAATATAAAATATAGTCGAAAATCTCGGGGGTCCCCCCGAGATTTTTCATTAACTAATTAAAAAAACTAAAGACATTCAGAATCTATTATTGCAGGGTTATGACTTTGGGGCATAAAGCTTTCAAATAACAAAAAAAATCCCCAAAACTAAACTTGGGCTTTAAAAGAACTGAATGTACAAAACAGTAATGTAGACCAATAATCGTCTAATACTTTACTGCATGTTTATATTTTTTCATGAATGCATTTATATTGGTGATTTGTCTTAAACGCTCAGCGTAGATATGGATATTTTGCCGTAAAAACACAAATGCAACTTTTCAACTTGTGTTTATAACTTTTTTATTCTGTTTTAAGTTGTTCTGTTCTTGCCTTTTGTAATTTATTTTAATAGTATATACAGTGATGGGTGTATGGTATCAATTTTATATGCACCTTATAAGATCGGTAAAAAGAACGAAATCAAATTGTTGTGATTAATTGCCAGTGGCTTTTTACTCCCTATCTACCTTCTCCGTAGCATAAGAATATGAGATAGTCACGCTAAACCTGAGGTAATTTAGTGTACGATTAGCGATAATTTTCATTATTTTATGATGAAATATAAACGAGCATTGTGCTGCAGAAACACACATACACCTGACTATACAAAACACAGGGTCAGACTCTCCCCCGAAAAAGGTTTAGTTGTGGTATACTCGGAAACGGGGTCACACTTGACCTGATTTGGATTACATCTTACCAAGATCAGGATCAAATCATTTTCAATTCTGGGTAATACTTAAATCTTTTCCAAGCATGACCCCGACAGACCATTATCCAAGTTAGTCTGCTTCCGTGTGTATGTACATGTATATTTCTTTCTTTCTGTAATCAATTTATCAAACTCTTTAACCTTCCTACTACATGTTTAACTATATACATGTATTTCTCATCTAGTATAAAATTCCCGTTCACTACACTTATTTTCAGCAAAACATTGAAAACAACTGTTACGTTTTTTATGCTTATGTTGTAATTCAAATTCCCAATACCACACTGTATGTGTTTGTTTTATGTCTTGTGGTTAGTTCTGAAATGTTGTGCCGATAATTGATGTTATGTTTGAACTGTCGTATTTAAGCTACGCGTGTATTTCTTGTACTTAAAGTTTTTGTTGATATGTTGAAACTTGTTAATACGTTGTACGTTCACTTATTTCTCTGAAATCAACACCCATAGAATATACATATACGACATTTCCAAAAACTTAAATGGTATTATTACTGAAAACTTGGCAATTATTTAGTTTCAAACAAGCCATCACCTGAAATTGAACGACATTAATGTATTATAAAATGAGTGATGGAGTTACCGGGGGCAATAATTTTATTGTGCCTTTGCATGTGCTTTTGAACACGTGTATCAGTGTAAAACAATTTCGCACACTTTGAACACTGAGATGTTATCAAAGAAAACTAATTTCTCACACAATTGCCAAATTATTAACACGTTGCTTGTACACATTATATCAAATACAATGACATTGTGCATTTCTGTATTAATTTGGTAAAATCACGTGCATGTTAGTCGAATGATACATTCTCAGCTCCCACGTGTTGATTGGTGAAATTACGTAAGTCAACAAACGCGTTACACAATACTAGTAAATGTATAGTAAGTCGCTGAGTTACATGTACGTGGTTTGGTATTGAACGTGATGACCGACTTGCGTAGTTTGACTAAATCAACACAAGGATATGTATTTTTTCATATTATTAATCTTATTGGGCTCATCCAATGTAAATAAACGTATGATTTTAACGGTAGTTGAGTATAAAAATTAATAGAAAGATATTTGATATTGTATAGTACACGGTGAGGGTTATTTTGGCGAGAGGGGATATCTGCTGGTCGGCTCTCTCTTGCTGTTATTAACGATTTACTTGTACCAGGACTGCATTTATTTCTTTCATCTCTAATATATTGTAACATGTTGTTTCGCGATAATAAACGGAGGTGATATACTCAGAATTTACGTGAAATTTCCGTTGTTCATATAAATTTGTTTCTACACTGTTGTGAAATACAATTATGCACAATACACCGTTATATCAGTACTGTAATTGGAGCTAGAAAGAGGGAGGTGCTCTTAAACCGGAATGTCTTCCAGCGTAAACAATGTGTGTTCTATATGGAAATATTTCTCACACCTTTATACTCGTGCAATTAATCAATGAGTTTGGCACAAAAGGCAGAATTTGGATGTTTGTTGGGTATCACACCACTCGAGCGTGCTGGATACACTCGGGGATACACTGATCTGTACAATAGAGTGGCTGGATATATTTTTTTTCAAATCTGGTACATCGTGCGATGGGATGCGAAGTAACAAATACTCCATACTATAGTCTGGATGTATGTAATCGGTTTCAGAGAGTGATATACTCTTACACACACACACACACACACACACACACACACACACACACACACACACACACACACACACACACACACACACACACACACACACACACACACACACACACACACACACACACACACACACACACAATCAAACACCCGTCAACCGTACATAGGAGGGAATGGATCGAAAATGACGATGAAAAGGAGGATGCGGATGTATTGTATTGGATCATTTGTACAGTGTGTCCCCCAAAAAATGGTCCAAGCGGAATGTATTAATTTAATATATAAAAAATCATATACAACTAAGTCAAGTTGGATATTGTTAAAAATCTAAAAGACCATACTTTCAAGTGCAGTTTATTTCATTTCATTTGGTTGTATGATTCTTGAGATATATTGAATTTCTGCAATGACGCAAAATCGGGTTTGTCCCGGTACACCGTATGAGCTATAGATGTACACCCACGGTTCTCAAAATCGTTTGACAAAGAAATACACTGAGAGTGTGAAAAGTATTGTGTACTCGTTCAATTTAGCCCAACGAACAGATTTTTGAGGATGTTTCTGATTTGCTATCATTTGTAGTACAAAGGGGGTACATAACTTTGACAAAAGGCGTGAAATGAATGAAATGTATAATAGATCATCATGATGTCAGTGTGAATGCAGTTTGGTAAACAGAAGACATGAACATGTGCGTTAACTTTTTAATGCTTAATAACGATTTTTTGTATTTATTTGCATTTACTAGATAATCATTAGATAATCATTAAACACATATTGAAAGACAAAATGCATTTGTAATTTGTTTTATAATTGACTTTTGTAATTCAGTTTTTATGAGTTCCGTATAGCAACAATACCACCAATTCAGTTGTCATTATGACCAATACACAAAAGTGGGACAAACGTGATTTTGCCTGACTGCACAAAAGTAATCATAACTTTTGATTTATAAAAGTAAATTAAACGGGATTAACTTTATCAGAATGAAAATGTATTCTGCTTTGATATGATACCAAATACACATACCTTTTGAGAAAATTAATTTACCTGAAATAATTTTCTCGCGATTGGACCATTTTTTTTTTGGGGGGGGGGCACACTGTATAACAACCAAAGAACATGAAAAACGGTATCCACACAAAGAAAAATAGGTTCACTTTTGTACCTTTAAAGGTGTAGACCAATGTCACACCTTTTAAGGTGCTCTTCTGCACATTTTTGAAAGGTGCAAATTTTCCTTAAAAGATGCAGGATTGTACCACAACAACAACAAAAATACAATAGAAACAAGCCTGGTTTGACCCGGCCGGGGCTCGAATCCGCGACCTTCTGGACGTGAGGCAGATGCTCTTTCTACTAAGCCATCACGCCGGCCAGGTGGGTGTTTATTTGCACCTGATTAAATCGTGTTAGGGTGCATTATTTTCGACCATTGTGGTGAAAACTTTGCACCTATTGGGTGCAAAAGTACAACTTAATAATGCAAACTTGCACCTACTGGATGCAAAAATACACCTTCAACGCGCATACCCATGAAAGGTGCAAATTTGCTCGAATACCGCGGCGGAAATGACTCTACACCTTTCCCGCAAAGTTGCAACTGGTGCGCACCTTAATTTTTTAATGTGTACTAAGGAGGAAAAAATGACAGAGTGCAGAAAAGCAGAGGAGAATAAAAGAAGACGAAGACATGAGTGCATTTATAATCTTGTTGATAATTTCACCTGACTTTTCAGGAAACAACAAATATTGAAACCAAACTTACCTTGTTCACAATGTGGTCCAGTAAACGTATTGGGGCAAGCACACCGATAGGAACACGGTAAATTGACACACGTGCCTCCATGTTGACAAAGACCGCTTGTCTCAGAGCACTCCTCGATATCTAGATGTGGTAAAATTACATGCCTAGCGTTAACATTTTTCAAGAATTTGTTGAAACGACATTGATACCACAATTGTTATTACATAATTGAGTTACCGATTTAAAATCCAATAAAAACAGAGCATTTCTCCAGAAGGAAGAGAAAACAGGAGGGAAGGGGAAAAAGAGAGGAAGAGGAGGGGAAAAAAAGGAAGAAAATGCAAAGGCGAAGAGAAGGAAGTGGGATGGGGAAAGGGGATGAAGGGGAAGATAAGGAGGAGGAGGAAGAAAAAACATTAGATGCATGAAATCTGAAGCAATTACTCTGTAACAAAAATGTAACTATTGTACTGACAGCCGGGTAGAAATTTCGAAGATGTAACAATAAAAAAAGTTTCAGTCAGTCCTATTAGCAATGGAATATATACACTTATTACATTATGTGAGCGATATTAAGTATATGTAACAGACATTAATAGTTAAGTGTAGCATTAAAGATTGTGTCAGGGATGTGTAAGTCCATTACTTCTATCATTATCAATACCAAACGGTAGTTTAGTACTTACAAATGGTGTGTTGAAAGTTTGAGATCCATACGTCATGAATTTGTTGTTTTATGAGAAAAACTAATAACGACATGTTACGAGAATGTTGTTCTTTCCGTGAATTTAAATTTTGCTCAAATTGCGAATCGCGTTTATGTGTACCGTCGCAAGACCAGCGGAGCGCACTGATTGGTTAAACGGCTAACGTCCGCGCGACCTTCGGCTTACGGCTGATCGGACAATTTTGGAACGGCCCGTGCACGTTGACGTCACGGATTTTTTTTTAAAAGACTTCAGAGTCATTTGAAAAAGGATGAAGTTTAACCGTCCAGATTTTCACCAAAACTCAATATTTTACCCCAAGTCTCTATGAGAGGTGTTTATTTATATTAATATTCACATTGGATATGATTTCAGCTGATTTCATTCATTTAATTTTTTTTGACGTGCAAATCAATGACATAATCTTTAATATGTTATGAATGAATAATTATATTCACAATGGTAAAAACAATGAATTTGATAGATGGTGATGGTTTACAATAAACCATGATACTGAATGCTTCCAATATTTCTGCTCAAATATAGCAAGAAAGTATAAAAAAATCAAACACCTGATAAACCAAATCCACCAAAATTTGAGGAAAAGACTATACTGTTTAAAATTTCATCATGGCGGTTCTGATTTGACGATTACAATGAAAAGTAAACTGTATAAGGCTTATCGTTTGCGCATAACGTTCACCGTAGCCAGGTGCACATGTACAGGAGAAACTCCCTTCTGTATTGTCACATGTGGCGCCATTTAAACAGGGCTTGTTTAAACATTCATCAGTATCTACGGAAGATAACAGTAATGAAAGACTAGCATTAAGAAATAACGACAGAGGCTTAGCATCTTAAATACGTTAAGGCTGTTAACCCCGTTCACCACATCGTGTAATGTATACGATTGGTGTTGGAATAAAACTGGCCCGTATCAAAATCCTTAACTAATAGTTTTAGTACTACACATAGAAAAAAAGTAAAATTTACAACATAAACAGCGTTATAAAACATTTTCATTTAGCGCTTTACAAACGCTATATCGTTCCCTCTTTTCTTCTTCTTTTTTCTTCTTCTCGCGCTTCTTCTTCTTCTTCTTCTTCTCCTTCTTCCCGTTCTTCTTCTTCTTCTTCTTCTTCCCCTTCTTCTTCTTCTTC
>JZLH01S0015678.1:54254-61754 GCA_001188425.1 Eucidaris tribuloides
CATTCTCCCCTTCTCTTTATTTCAACGCCGCAATTTAAGGAATTTAATCTCACCATCTGTGCACAACGTTCTACTGTAGCCAGGTGCACACGTGCAAGAGAAACTCCCCTCCGTGTTGTCGCATGTGTCACCATTTAAACAGGGATTATTAATATAACACTCTCGTCAATATCTAAAGATGATAGAAATATTGTGCGCAGATAACAAATAAACACGAATGCCCATTGTTGCTACAGTTAGACTGCGCGCAGCCGATGGGTTTGCCTCCGCACCCCCAGTGCAATTCAATTTAATCAAATACATCATTCATGTACATGTATAAATCAAAGTATGTCTTTAAAGTCCCACAATTTACCATGGTAATGAGCTGAATTGACATGTATACAGGGACAGGTGGCATTTAACCTTTCAACCTCGAAATCTCTTCTGTTCATCGATGCTTTTATACACACTCTTAAAAATTCCGGGTCAGTCTGACTCGGAGAAAGGATCCGTTGGGGGCATACCCGGAAAAGGGTCAGGTTTAAACACATTTCGGGTCACGTTTGACCAAAATCCAAGTCAGTTTGACTCATATTTTGGTCAACCCTGACCCGGAATTTGGTTAGAATTTACCCTTTTCCGGGTGTGCCCCCAACGGATCCTTTTCCGAGTCAGTCTGACCCGGTATTTTTAAGAGTGCACACTTCACTGAAATTACATCAAAATCCAAGTCTTTCTTAAGTTATCACGGCAAGGACACCAAGTATGAGGCCTCGTGACCTTTGACCTATGACATTTTAACTCCAAAATCTAATCAGTTCATTGGTGCCTCATGAATACATACTTCCCCAAGTAACATCAAAATCTGACGAGCTATTCTTAGGTTATCGACGTAATGAACCCAAATCAGATACGTATAAGGCCTATAATGACCTTTGACTTTTCAACGCCAAAGCACAATCAGTTCATTGTTGCCTCATAGTACATACCTGGCACTAGTTACATCAAATTCCGACCACCTGTTCTTAAGTTATCGCGGGAACGAGAATTGGTAACGGACAGACGGACGCACGGACAACCCAAACACACGATGCTTCCGGCAACTTCGTTGCGGAGGTATAAAAAAGTTTTATAATTAGTAACAAAAAGCTGTGTTTGGAAAATACTAGAAGTACCCCTCCCCTCCCCCCCCAAAAAAAAAATCAGGTAAAAACAACAACAATCCAGTTAAGAAAGATGTATTAATTCACAGTGTACGAGGTATGCTGCCCCCATGACAAAAAGGGCATAACTGACATTTTGGTTTTTTGGAGATATTGAGCAAAATGTATTTTGTTCAACACGTAAAGCCCTATATTCAGGCGTCCTTATAACAAGCGGATTCTGAAACAAGGGACACTTCTAATTAAAGTGATAGGCTAACATTGTGGAGCTTCAATTTTAAAAAATTAAAGTTTGATATCTGAACTACCTAGTAGTGTTTCATATGTGACAAATAAACACCTAGAATAAAAAGTTGGAAAGTTACACTGCCAATGGAAGTTATGCATGAATAAACAATTAAACTCGGGGCGAGTTTAAATAGCGTAGGTGTACACACAGTAAGTCTATGGAGAAAATGGCAGGGTGAATCCGATCAACTTACGATTTTCACTTTTTTTAAAGCACTAAATAATCATTTTGAAATACAAGTTTTTCAGGGCGTCATTTTTAGACCTTATAAAAGACAATGGTAGCATGGGGAATCATGTAGCTCAGATTTTTTTAACTGTGGTAAATGTTAGCTAATACCTTTAATATTTGTTTTTTGGTTCTGCATGTTTAACATGATGTACTGAGTCCCCTACACTATATAACTCAATTTTGAAAGAAACAAAAAATGTCGGTTATGCCCTTTTGTCATGGGGGCAGTATGCATGTATATAAAGTGAAGTACATGTAGCGTAGTCCAATTTCACGAGCGTATGTACACCGGTACAGCCAACACTATGCGCGATGCTTCAACCATGGACCCTACTGCTTCAACACTGCATATTATGTGGTAGTACGTGCAGCTGAATGCAATGTACTGTACATACACATGCAGACCCAGAAACTTTATCGTTTTTTGGTTTGGGGGGGGGGGGAGGTACTATAATAGAACAATTTTTGTTATGTTTTTTATTTTTGAACAGATTTGTGGCAGCAATGGTTTAAAAAAAATTCAGACACGTAACTTGAAAACGATTATATTATTCATTTTGTTCACCAAACTAAGCAGTAAATATGATAGATGAGGAGTTATTTTTCAATTGCTTTAAAGAAATATGACACACATACACCACCAGACACAGAAACACACGCATACACACACCGAAACACGCGAGTACATACACATATACAAGTACCTACGCCCAAACATACACACACAGATACATACACATAGATTACACACATACACATGAAACATAGGCACCCAAACACACACAAACACACACACACATACACATACACATACGCACGCGCGCACACACACACACACACACACACACACATACACACACACGTACGCACACACATACCGCACACATACATACCTATTGTACACAAGGTAACGTAATGTTATTCGATTCTTTATTAATTTTTTTAATCTCTTTTCGGCAAAAGTTATCACTCTTGCAAGCTGTGAGTATCGCGTTTTATTTGCATTGTCTTCCTCAGTACAATTTCAAAATACATTTAGTTCTACGTATTTTGACGAATATCAAACAAATAACACGCCAATTTTGGATCCAAATTCTTTGCCAAGATATTGCATTCCGAAGTAATATTTCTCAAACCAATAATTCCAGCCTGGTACTGCTTTACCACAAATATTCTTTGGGGTGTGTTTATTTAATGACTCGTCGTTAACTTTTATTATCATCCTTTCTATGTCTTTCAGATTTTCAGTATCAAACCCAACATACTCAACAAATATCTGCCTGTTGAAAAAAAATCTTGACGTTACATTACTTTGTTCACTGCTTGCATTTTTTCTACAAACGGTGAAATCTTAACATGTAATGTGTATTTTACTGCTATATAATAAAACCAGTTATTTACATCATCCATTTTGTTTATTTCATGTTTATTTATAAGGGTGGCCTTGCAACGTTGGGAATAATTGCTTTCAACTAGGCCCTGTTAAAGTCAGTTAGTTCATATACGGTTCAAAGAAATATATTTAGAATGGCGTTAAACGAAAAAGATTGTAACACGAAAGAAATCCATCACACAAGTATATACGGATGAACAAAAACACTCTCCGAAATACACTCTCCGGAAGACATTCAATACTATTTGATATATTGTCTATTGTTTTTGGTTGTAAATCTGTCTGCATTAACCCAAAATACTTGTTATCCTACCATCTGGCCCCCCGCATAGTGTTCACATCAAATGAGAAAACTGTGGTAGCCTTTCAAAAGTACCTAGCAAATATATTTTCATGTGTAAAGTTTACAATTCTATACCACTCCTCGTAAATAACACGTAATAATTACACGTGTATTCTACACTGAAAATTATCGAAAATAGCTGGCAAACTATTAATACCTATGAAGAATAGCAAAGATTCCAGTATCGATCCATGGGGCACCACAATGGTAAATGTGGCAAGTGAGAACTACGTTCGTCTATTTGATTTAATTGTGCTTGTGCAAATAAGACTTTAGCCGTGCTAGTCCACACTCCCTGCTTTCAGCATCGAATAACCGTTCTAATGATGTATCATGATGAAGTGTATCAAAGTCCTCCTTTAAGTCAACAAAACATGGCTCCACTTAAAGATATTCCTGACTCATATTACTTAATGAATAATCCGATAAACAGAGCAGACGAGATTTCCATATTTGCTTATATGTACAAAACTCATAGATATTCATAATGAAAAATAACAAGTTATCACTTTCTGATTTAAAAAAAAACAACTTTGTTGTAATTTCACTGTTTCCAGTGCAAGCTGTGCATAGAACGTTACGTTACACAATCATTGAGTTCGGTTGCTGAAAACATTTTGCGTTTGTCTGGGTGGGGAAAATGACTTATTTTCTCTAAAATATTATGTCTTTGTAATTCACCGTAACATATTAGGATTTACACCTCTTCATCAATAAAATAACGTTTTCTTGTTGCCTAAATAGTTGTTTTTAAGTTTCTGGATCCCTGTATCTCGGGCACACTAAACCAATCTTTCTTATATTATGATGAATAAGTTAATAGCACCGTATTTATATTTTTAGGCCATTAAGGTTTCATTCCTGCCAGTCTTTCAAATAAGTTTGTCTGAATACTAAAATACACATATTTATAATTTTAGAAAAACTTCTCATGTTTATATGCCTTTAATTCGAACAAGCGTGTCAAAATCATTTTTGATCTGAAATGCTCTGCCCTTTCATATTAATACAAGTTCAAATTTAAATGCATTCAAAAAGTTATATATATAAACGCATTTCGATTTCAAGTTTGGCAATATAAATTTGATATGTTATATTCCTATCAGGAGTTTCATATTCACTACACAAATATAACTACCATTCAGTTTCTTTTATATAACAATCGATAATTTTACAGGAATCAGCGCCCAATAAGTCATGTGCGTTCTTCATTGCTGGTTCCTCATTGTCATTCGTTTGTAAATGATTTTAATAATATAAACCTGCATCATTGTTTCATGTTACTTTCATATTATGAATAAGAAATAAAATTGAAAAAGAAAATATTTGGCCATATCATCCCATGTCTAGGGATTTTTGTCAAAATGCAGGATCATGTCCGAGGATTTCAAACCAAAATCGGATTCAAAATGTTCTATCGGCGAAAATTTAGACCCATTTCCAAGTATTTTTTTTTCTGAATAGCACATTCACGTCTAATGTTTTCTTGTCAAAACTGACACATTGGAAGAGGCAGCATCCCCGTTATTAATATATATAATATATATAATATATATATTATATATATATATATAATATTGTACCACAAAACAGTTGAATATATTTCACTCCATCCTTTCTAACATATGATTAAGACCAAGTACAGTTTTGACCGATCAGACAAAATTTTTAGGCATTCACAAAGTATTCATTGTCACCCCAAACATCAGAAAACAACATCAAACCTACTGAAAATTGTTTATAGTGGCAAATTACGATGTTTTAATTAAAGAAGAGTATATTGCGGTATGTACATTAGCAAAGGGAAATCTCGGGTCCCCCCACTCGTAATTTTACATTTTGAGTAATTTCTCAAAAGTGGGAGGGTTTCAGAGCGAGCAACTTTCAGTTCATTGATCATGTTGATAGATCATAAAGGTGTATCTGAAAATGTAATTGCAAACAATGTTATTTTTTTTTACCATTTACCAAAACTATACATTGGCTTTAAATTATGCATTCGTAGTTTTCACATAACAAAATGATGTTAATATATGTCTGGTATACCACAAATTACCACTTAATTATGGTAATTTTAATCACACCATGCAAAACCAGTTCGTCGTTACTTAGTTCAGTGCTCAGTTCGTCGTCATTTGGTTCAGTGATCCCGTCACTGATTGGTTTGATGTCAGACAAGATTTCTTTCCCATCTACCAGTTCAAACAGCTTTTGGGGAGCGATATCTCGATAAGGTATTTTGTGTCGAAGGATGGCTCTAGCTGCCAGTTCTTGGAGATTCAAACACCCTTGTAGTGACTCTAATACCCCAGTCATGTCGTGATCATAGGTACACCAATAGTCCTCGTCGTAATCGTCCACCCACGATCCCTTGGCAAGGTCCAGTGCTGATTTACCTTCATTGTTCGCTTGATTTACAGAACATCCATGCCTTACCAGTATACTTCCTACACAACGAATGTCCCACGGTTGAATAAGAATAGCTCTCTGTAGGAGGTTATTCCCATCTTTATCTCTGTAAGAAATATCTTCAAATGACGTCAATAACATGTGACGAAGAATGGCTCTATTTATATCGTTTATTTTATCATCTAATTCATTACCGTCGTCCTCCAAGAAATTTGGCATTGCTCTGATGATTCCAGGAATTGTTGAAACGGGGCGGCATTTCTCATAGGTGTCAAATGGTTCATCCAGTTTTCCCAAAAGATCTTTATAAATTGTGTTCTGCACTAGATTGCATAAATCATCCATTGTCTCATCTGGCCTCCAAATAAGGTTGAGGGTTATTGCTGAAAGATGTTCTGTGATTTTTTCAAATGATTTTCGAGTAATTGATTCGATGCTGGCGAGGAGTTTTACAATGGCATGGAATAAATCCAGAGCATCTTCTCTGGAAGTGCTCAACTTGTCACGATTTCTAAAATCTTTTAATTGTTTAGCAGTCATTTGAAGAGTATATTGGGCTTCTAAACATGTTGGTCGAGTGGACGTCTTCATCATTAAGTTAATGACGTCTTTTATTTCCTTCGCGTTTTGTATAATAGAGCTATCAAAGACATGTTGCCATAGACAATTAAACTTTATCTGCTCGGGAATGAGTCGTTCACGACATAGAATGGCTTCTGCTTCCAATAAAGGAAGGTTTTTCTTGATGTTCTCCAGCTCCTGGAGGGTTTTACATTCAGAGTGACCACGAAAAACCTTACCAGGTGACAGATGTTTGTGGACAACAGCGTTCGGAGCTTCAAAACGAAGTTTCATGGCTTCACGAAAAAACATATAAGCATGAGGAAAGGGGCAAACATAAAACTCGTCTTTTTTATGCAAAGGCAAAGCCAACTTGAGTCCATTTACTTCATTAAAAGCAATACGGTCTTCCTTGCTTACCGAAAAGTCCTCACAAAGTATAGTATTGAAAAGTGATAATTCTTCGTTTAAGAAAGCACAAATCAATGGTGAAAGTCCGATATTATTTAGCTTTTGGTTGGCACCATGTTGCAAAAGTAGCTTCACTATATTGATTCGACGTCGATCATCCATGGGATCAAAAGGGCCTTTCAATCTAGATTCAAAAGCCAAATTACCATCTTCCTTTAGAATAGGACCCTGATACAAGTGAAGCACTCCGCACAGCTCATGATATGCTGTATTCCCATCAGTACTACAAGCCAGATGAAGGTCAGATTTTCTGTTCAACAATTCCATAACGACATCCACCCTCAGCATTCGGCAGGCAAACATTAACGCCGTCCTTCCTTCTGTGTCCGTTCTATTTATGTCGAATCCTTCGTCAACGCGATCTAGGTATTGAATCAGTTGCGTGACGTTGATTATTTTACTGTGAGCGATCAAATATGGCAAACTCTTTGTCTTTATGCCATTATTTTGTCTCTGATTGAAAGTCTCATTGGTGGATGAACCACTCCGTTGTTGGTTATTGAGAGCAGCCATATTCGCCAAACGAATGATATCGCAATAATTCAATAAGTATTCACATACATGTAATACAGCTGCTGCGTGGTTTATATAGTCTGATATATTGCAGTTACATTGCACAATCTATTTTATGTCGTCATGTGTATTTTTGTCACGAGTG
>JZLH01S0015682.1:0-17471 GCA_001188425.1 Eucidaris tribuloides
AATTAAATTGAATCTATTTATTCCTGAACCAATACCTTCGTTAACTGGAATTGGAGCACGGAGGGGGGGGGGGGGGGGCTTTGTCCTAGATTATTCGTCTCCATTAAGTTTGGGCGTTTGTTTTTAGACGTATGTGTAGCGATGTTGTGTAGTATAATATATATTGTACTAGTATTTATATATATACTTAAAGAGGGGGTTGGCTGTTTGTATGTGTATTGTAATTACATTCCCCCATTTTTCAGTAATCAGTTGATTTATTTTCCCTGGTACACTTACATTTGGAAAAACTGGAAGGAGCGGGGGGGTGGGGCGGCCACTGGTGTTCTATTTATCTCGAATTCTGATAAAGTTTGTATGTGTCTGTATGGCGTTTATGTATATTTTGTATAGTATATTAATAATTGTATAATACACTTATTTATAATATACTTAAAGGGCTTGGCCATGGTAATTCAAAGAAATATGGGAATATTATTAATTATTTTTTTGTTATAACCAGATGGATGTTTCTTCGTATGCGTTTGTTTTGTAATTGTGTTATTTTGTGTAGTATTTGTATTCATTTGTTGTTTCTTATATATATTTTGTCGTGTGAACAGACGAATTTCTTTGTATTTTTAGCATTGGACAATAATTTGAAATTGAAATGAATATGAAATTGAAATTTTTAATAATTACGTTTAACAAAGACCCCATCAGGAAAAGAGAAGTCGGATTACTTTCGATTCAACATCGAATCAATAGTTGCACGCGGTTATTTTCTTGACTAGTAAAGGTGTAAATTGGTACAATTATTCCTAGGTTAAACTGGAGGTCTTATAATATGCGCAGTGGAGTACGTTTGTATCAAAATTATAAATATTGAACAATATATTTTATTCAATGGCAGCTTATCTCAATTTGGACCTTTGGTGAACCATTTTGACGGCAGTCAAATCATGAACACAACATCTCCGTTCCGTGATTGTCGCTAGCCAATATCTGCTATATTCTCTTCATTTCTCTTCACTGTAAAGTTTATGCCAGTGATCCATAATTCTACTTCTGATATTCATTGGCTTTTTGCCTTCACCCCGACTAGGGTACGACCCGCCAGGGTGAAAAGTACCACATATGGAATACGTATTCCCAACCTGTCCATACAGCTTTCTCTATTATCCCCATCATAATACCTTTCATCGCCACTTTCAGGTTGAATTTGGGCTACCTTGACTCTTACCTTGTCATCTATTTCTCATAAGAACCCACTTTCATGAAGGCATGAGCCCACGTGCTAAGCGTGGTCTTGTATAAATGATTGTGGGGAATGTGTTTTATATCATTCAGACCTACGTCAGGTATTGCCCTATTTATTATTTCCAAAAGGAAGTACGACACACTATTTTATCCGGGGCACATGCATAAATGACTCCACCTGTTTTGCACATTGCTATTTCCACAGAAAAAAATCCTAAAGTATATAGTTGGATGCCCGAGAGAAGGAAAAGGGAACGATGTGTTGACTTGAATGATGACTCCTCCCATCCGTTTTACAATGTACAGCACAGTAATAAACAAAAGGCGTGACAACTATACCAACATGGATAGTTGAAGAGTTAATAATGCTTTTGCGTTGCTTAAAGACGCTACATAACACTGTGGAAGACACGTTTAAAAAAATTGTCGAACTTTGCTATCTGACATATCTGACAGTGTTTGAATGGACAAATAAACACCTTAGAACACAAAAGTTTGGACAGTTATGCTGTCACTAGTACAATATGTGCAGATACAAATTCCTATCAGGCGATAGGAAATTCTGCAACACAGCAGTCTATGGGGGAAAGCTGGAATGGTCTCTCAATGATTTTTACTTTTTTAAAGCACTTACTGATCGTTTTAAACTGCAATTTTTTCAGGGCTTCATTTTTAGACCATGTCAGAGACACTGGTAGCATGGGGGATCATGCAGCTCAGATTTTTAAACTGGAAACACAGTGCCTTTAAACGATGTAATGATGGTAATTTGTATATCTGTACATGTTTTTATCAATCGACTTTCCAAGCATCTTGTCTTTGTGAAACTATTCGCACATTTTAATATCTCTATACTATACCAACTACGGGGAGCAGCGAACTTTTTTTTTCATGAATAGGTATAGGACAGAGATCGATAAGAGATTTAGACCTACTGGGTTAGCAATGATTTAAATGTAATTGTGGACAATTAACGTACAAATGAATAATCCTGAAAATCAGTTCCAAAAGGAAAGCGATTTAAAGTTATCCACAGAATGTCTGCATTCTGAAAGAGTAATTCTATATCAAATTATTATGCCTATATTGTAGGCCTATATCTTTCGGTTATGATTATGACGTGAAAGTAAACCACGTATAGTCTCCCTCTAACAAGGTCTTTCAAGTTATCCAAATCGTATTATTTACTCCTTAATCATCAATTCATATTTTGAAATAACTTAAGGTCTTAAATGATTATAATAATAATACATTCGTGTTGCATATAACAGGAGCTACAAGGATGGGGTGTCAAAATGAGTGGTGTTTTGCCTAATGAGTCCTGACATTGGTATTGAGACCCGAATAGAAATCTCCACATTGTTCGAGAAAGGAATTTCTCAGCTTACTTTGATAGCATTAGCAGTCATTGAAACATCGGCAGTTGCTTTTGGCAGTTTTGCAATATGCGTAGGATACCATGGCCAGCTATAAACAGTTGTCATGCATGGTATTTACGATTATGACTGTGCAACCATGAAAGTACTTAGCAGCTCCATGGTGCAACACACTCACAAAAAGAAAGGGGTCACTGGTGTTTTCTGCTTATGTATGTACGCATGTCTGAAAATAGGTTGTTATCCATTTGAAACAAATTAAGGTTATAGCAAAGGACACTCTGTCTGGGCTATACAAGCGTGTGAACCACGTGGGTGTATAAGACCTGCCAGCAAACACGAAGTATATCATTCCACAGTTTTTTGCCAGCAGGTGATTTTCATATTGAAATATCTTACCAGGGACAGCATCTTAAATATTTCCACGCTTTTACTAATGCTAACGTAAACGTTATTATATTCATTTATTGAAATTATCCAATCGTCGAATATGGCAAATAATGTGGCGCAAGGAAATTACACTTGAAGGAAATAGAGTGGAAAGTCATATGTACCCTCCCTACTCAAAAGTATTGCAACATACACTATAACGCATGCATTTTACGTTGAAGGGGTCTTTCTATAATGATGTCCTAATGAAGTTTATAATTGGAAAATAACAAATTCTTTGAAAAGAAATCAATGAACAATTATTTTTCTTTCCTTCTCTATGGCGGAGAGATTATCAAATGCAGGCCCACCCACGGCAGAGGGGCTAGATCATAAAATTTGACATTTTTTCGCCTCCCTATAGGGGTGGGGAAGTAATTCACACTAGTATCGTAATTCGGTTTCATATTTCCCGTAAAATGGTTTGAATGGCTTGGAAAGACTTCCAACAAACAAAAAATGTCATTGTGTTCCTTTGACACGGTCTCAGAAAGAAGACACCACGCCGCAAAGACGAAAGCGCCTCCTATCTTCATAAGATAGTGATAAGGAGCATACGCCCCATATTTCAGAAAAGGACCTCCTCAATTGTAATTTCTTATTCTTTCTCAATTCTAAAGGCGGTTTATTATTGCAAACATCCTAAAATTTGCTGTAATGCGACTTTTTAGTACATTTGATATAAAGATGTGGAGAGAAGGTCATCATCTTTATATTAGCAGCCTCATCCTCCTTATCACTATCTTATGAAGGTAGGCGCTTTCGTCTTTGCGGCGTGGTGCCTTCTTTCAGAGACCGTGTCAGGGGAACACAATGGCATTTTTTGTTTGTTGGAAGTCTTTCCAAGCCATCCAAACCATATTACGGGAAATATGAAACCGAATTACGATACTAGTGTGAATTAACTCCCCACCCCTATAGGGAGGCGAAAAAAATGTCAAATTTTATGTTCCGGCCCCTCTGCCATGGGTGTGCCTGCATTTGATAATCTCTCCGCCATGGAGAAGGAAAGAAAAATAATTGTTCATTGATTTCTTTTCACAGAATTTGTTATTTTCAAATTATAAACTTTCTTGGGACATCATTATAGAAAGACCCCTTCAACTCGAAATACATGCGTTATAGTGTATGTTGCAATACTTTTGAGTAGGGAGGGTATGTCTCCCGGTATGGGTATGACTGCATACATTATGGATGAACTCTGAGGAAGGAACATATAGTCGTAAGAAAATGTCATTCACTGACAGAGCCAAAGTTCTTGCTTATGAAAATACAGGATTTTGTCGGGGTTTTAAACACTTGCATCCTTCTCTAATAGCGGTTACGAAACGCCACTGTAATGCCCTGCAATGTTTTCAAAGTTGCCAATATTGTTGATGATATTGCGACTACATTTACGTCTTTACGACCTGAATTACTGAATGGAATTTCATAAAATAATTAGTTCCTGAGTGTAAAAGTTGTTACTTATCCAACTTCTCGATACAGAAGCAGGCTATCTTCTTTATTATGTAACGTTATCGTAAAACTAAGCCGAAGAATTTGCCACATTTGTCGTGAGGTCGGTAAATGCTAGCATTTTATTCCTCTGCCTTTTTGTGTCCCAGGCGAAAACACGTTCTTCGACGTAATTCTGAACAATGGCACGATTCTCTGAAGTGTGGAGAATCCAGACATAGGCCCCTCAATCACAACCCCGAAGAAACGATTCGATTTATGCGATAAAATGCGTAACTGCAGAACGGAGTTGAAGCGAGACTGCTAAAGAAAGGAACACGAGAGCCAAAAGAAACAAAATAGCACGCGACAAGGGGAATGAATATAAAAGAAAAATCTGGTAAGAAGAATTTGGTTTCGAGTGAATGAAAGCTACACGTCGATGTTTGTTATTTATGTGAGAATTGGGGGATTCGCTTGGGTGACAGGATTCAAAGTGAAAGTGTTACGGTCGAAATTGTGTTTGTAAGATACAGGCCTTCAGAGATGAGTGACTGAACTCTTATTTGTATCATCATGTGCTACATATTTTTCACTAATGAAATACAGGTGTTTATTAATATTTTGTTGTATTGCTTCTATAAGCAGGAACAATAAAAATCCATTTTTTAAAGCTCAACCTTGTCCGTTCTTTTGTTCATGTTACGTTATTTTTAAACTTGGTAAAGGTAGTGTATCCCTAACTGATATGTTTTGTAATGATTTTTCACTTGCAACAAGAGACAATTTGTTTAACTAAATTAATAACTGAAATGAAAATTAAAAGTTTGACCATTTTTTTTGTACTTTCCTATTGCATTATTCACATATTTTGTTCACATTTATGTCAATCAATAATTCTAAACCATGATTCATATTACGAAAGAATCTTTTACAATTCATTGCCAATTTAACAGATCAGAACCACTGAATGGCCAGGGCCTCTTTCTTGGATCCAAGTGGAGGAATAATCAATGAAACCATACAGCATGCCCTTAGTTTGTATCAACGGGATTTGGTCGACACGCTTTCACAGCTTACACTGAATTCAATCTGTTTAATCCGGCTGCGTGGTTACTGAATGGATCGGGCAAAACACACAATTATTGCATCAGAGCAATCTTGGTCACATGGGTGTCCTTAAACCCATGTTCCAGATATAAGAAATAAGTAACCAATATGAACATTCAAGTATCAACCAACCTCATAATCATAATAAGGTAGACCTTGAAATTTAATTGAACCTGGTTTGTTACACAGCAAAGCATTATTGATTTGTTTTTCTCTTACCAAAAAAAAAAAAAAAAAAAAATCAAGGGCCCACCACAATCAAAGGATTAGCACTGGTTTCTCACTGAGGCCCTGTCGAAGGTTAACAACACTCAGATCCTTCACCCTTATCCGGGGAATATGTACTGAATCAAGAGATGGGATAATACGGATAGCATTCAAAAAGCTACGTCTAGCATTTGAACCAAGGATTTCTTGTAAATGAACCCACTTTTATAAACACTAAGCCATAATCTCACCCCAGGATCATGAGTCTAATTATGATGGATGTATATTTCAAAGGTATTACAAAAGAGCTCTGAGACAGCACGTCAGCTTGGTTGCGAGTTGCCAGTAACTTGTCAGAGATAGCTTGCTGGTTTCCAAAATAGTGTGCACCCCAACAATGTTTAAAAGGAATTCGAACATCAAAACAACTTCGCAAAACCACAGACTTTGTACATTTTTGTCAATCAATAATATCTCCAGCAGAGTGTTTGTTTGTACCACTGTTAAATGATCGTAGCCGCAAACCTTTCCTCTGCGGAAAAGGAGAAACATAAACAATGAAGAACAAAACATAGCAGAATACCAAGAAAAGTATCAGTGTTCAAAATGAAACCGTCATATAACATCATCTAAAGTCGATACGATTAAAGGGATCGGCACTGTTAGCAGTAAGTTACATACGTGAAATTTGAAATAATATTTGCAATATTACTACAAAGGGCCTATATCGTCATGGCGTCAACACAGATGTCTAGGCTGACACGTATACAACATTTGGTAAAAGGACAAAATATCGGTGTTTTTGTTTACACTGATTGTTTTCAGCTGGTGTTTCAATGTGTGCTGGGTGTTAAAGCCCAAGCATAACTAGAAGTTTGGGTAAATGATGGAAATTATTAGTTTCAGTCGTAAATTTATTTATTTATTATTTATTATTTATTTATTTAGTTATTTATTATTTATTTATTTATTTTATTCATTTTTATTTATTTATTTATTTATTTTTTGAGGGGGGGGGCGTTTGTGTTTATCGATAGATCTATATCATCTATTAATGCCCTGAAAATTACACGCTCTGAAAAGCCTTCCATTTTTTAAAGACTTAATTGATGTGAAAAAAAAAAAACCGTTAGGCATAGGAAATGTACCTACTGCTAACCTGCTCTTTCATTAATTAAAAATTCACAGTTTGTCAATTAAAACAATTTTCAGTGGGTTGAACGTTGCTTAGTTCATGTCTAAGGGTGACAATAGAAAACTTTGTAAGATTGATGAAAATGTTGTCTGCAATCATCTTAATTTCGGTTCACTATGTATTTTCATATGAGATGAACCAGCTGTTGTCCTATAACTCCGGTAGACTACTTACAACACAAACACACAGCACACACAGATACACACTACGCTCAAACTCAAAGCACATATATATACACGTAAGTACACTCTAGCGGCACACCGACACCGCACGTAGCCATAATGAGCACAATATGACGGACATACACATCATCAAAACTTCTCTGGGCACTGCTCCCATCTCAAAATGATGTTGATACATCCACAAAATATTGATGACTGGTGCGGGATGAATGCTTTCTGAAGTTTAATGTCGATGCACAAACATAATATCGAAACAAATGGAGTCGGAGAGTTTATCCCGCAGATTTGCAAAATGTTGCATGCATTTCAGGATCAAAGTTTTTTTTTTATATAATTCTGTTTTTATTGTAAAATTAAAGTCAATTAACAATGTTTACAAATGATTGTTAGATGATTACAAAATCACATAAAAAAAGTTGGTTACAAAAAAGATAAAATAACAAACAATAATAATACAATATAGAATACCCTACCCACTTATCCACCCTCCGCCCCCCACCAAAAAAAAGGAATGTGGCAAACTGATGACTTAATATCAATGTTCTAGGAATCAAAGTTTTTTGTATAAGAGATGGCATGAACTACATGTATTTAGAATCATGCATGTATGTTAATGAACTGTATTGTTAGGGAACAATATTGCTTTTTCAAGGCATATATTCTTACCTTTACATCGTCCATTCACACAACTTAGGTCAAAGGCAGCATCACAAGGTCTTTTGGGAATACTGCACATTTCGCCGGCTTGTCTCATACATACGGTGCAACAACCACACGGGTCGGCTAAGTTTCGGTTTCCTGGACATCGGGTCTCCATGCTCGGACAGTACCAGTTACATGCCTGATATTCACCGGGACAAACATCGCTGCCCGCCACCGGACCATACATCAAAGTTGCAAAACACAGTAATAATACTGTCACTGATGAGAAATATGTCAGGTAATATTTGAATGTGAAGTTTGAATTCAGCAGGCGGTTTCCCCACCAGGTCCATGAGTGACTGTCAACATACATCGCTTAGAGTATTTCTTCTGTTTCTGCGACAACTAAATGAAAATCCAGATGGTTTAGTTGAAATTCTTGATATTGCTTGATATTGCTGTATATTCCTTCCCCGGTCACTGCCTGTCGTCTGCTGAAAAAAAAACCTATCCTCGATGAAAGATGGCGAATAACTCACACGTTCCCCGTCAGCAGATTCAGCTCTGACAATATCGTCTGGCAAATGAAAGTTGCCAGGAGAAGATGATGCGAGGGGTGTTAGGTCCTCCCTATTGCTGCTCGTACACTGCGCTCCGAAGAGAACTCGGTGGAATTTTATGTCGGCCAGTTGGCGGAATATTCGCAACTACGCTAGCAGACGAACGGATGAAATCAGTCAGACCGTAACCATGCTGAGCACCGAGGGCGACACCGAGCCGTTCAACTATGTCAAGTGCGCGTGCGTATCATACACACCGTTATAATAATTCCAACCAGGAATACCGTTCACTTTGCACGAAGTCCCATTGCACTGTTTCCGATTTTACCGCAGGAATGTGAAAGGAGCTTTTGGGGTTTGGACGTCCGCTGGTAACGGATAGCACTCTCTCCAGACTATAGCGTTAAATCGTCGTAATGAGTACTGTGGTAGCAGCGAATGCTTTCTGGTATCACTAGCATGACTTACATCACTGTCTCGCAGCGTGTGCCCACAGACAAGCCCGAGACCTTTCTTGGCCCGTGCACTCGCGGTCACCGCAGGAGATAAACTGAGACCAGTGGTATCCACGTTATTATGCGGAGTCCCACAGATTGTCAGCTGAGGTTGTGGGGTTAATGCGGCACGCATTGTTGTTGTTTACCTGGTATAATGCCACTGATCGAAAGTACATTGTGTTGTTATTAAACTAATGCCCGTTATGCCCCAGACTACTGGGAATTGCATAGCTTAGAATAGTATATATTACAACCTCGCCCATTACACAATTTCAGACACTTCTTTCATTAAATAATATGATTGATCTGACCTCTCTATGGTAATGAATGTACACAACTTCCAACCCAAATATCCAACAAGGCCTATGTTCCAGTTCCATGATTCCAACTCATCTGCTCTGAGAAAATAACCCTCAACTACTCAAATAGCGGTTACCATCGAGCAACACTCAAATTTATAGTACTGAAAGTTTTTGTTTGCATAATTGACAAAAAGAAAGAATTAAAACAAATCATGTCCATATGTAATGTGTAAAAGTAAACACAGCTTAAAATGGAAACTTCAACAAAATACGTAAACATAGACAACGCGACGGACATGCGTTTTTCGCGACTAATCAGCAACTAATCACCCGGATAAAATGATTATAAAAAGACTTCAAAGACAAGATTGGAAACGATCAGCGACGACCTGAATTGTGATCCGATCAGGGCCGCCGTTAGAATGGGATGGGATATGAATGTGTGTCATCCCATTTCAAATTTATGTTGTGAATATCGTCTGCACATCCTTAAAGGCCTTTTTTGGGGGTCTGGTTTTAGTTTGTTTTGCGTTTTGTCTGCCGTATGTTTGCATTTGTGTATATACTACAAACTACTTTCATTAGTTGGGGTGATCACAGAACAATAAATTTAACCTCTTTATGCTAAATACTGTCTAGTTTTCGTCAACTCTTGTGGACTTACCGAAGCCAACTTCAGCGACCGTGGGCATACCTGGGTGACTTGGGCAAACAACGGAAGAAATAAACCGGTTGGCTTGGAAAAGTCCACAGGAATGGACAGAATCTATCTATATATAAAAGAGACGGTTTTGGCTGGAGTGTGTGATTGGCTGTGAAAAAGGGTGAAAATTGACCTAATTTGCCCTATATTTGGCCTTTTTTGAACATCGTTTGGCAATTTGCATGTAATTTGGCTTTTGAAATCGAAAACCTGGCAACCACAGTTTTCTAGCAAGGCTGCCACTCGATAGCGTGCGGCATTATCCTGTTCATTATTATAGGTGCATGCAACATGTACGCTTACATGTGTTATCTTAACTTCGACCCGATTCGCGCATGGGTCGTGCGGCTAGCAACTGTAGGGAAAACCCGCCTTTACCGTATTCGTTCACGGTTTCTCTTAAATTGTGCACAGATTTCAAGAGGAGGTTTATTCAAGTAATTTGGTAGATTTTAGGGGACCAAATTTTAAAAATTTGAATTCGATACGTACGCGTCGCATCCTCCTGTTCATTCAATCATAGTGTGCATGCAACATGTACGTGTACACGCTTATTCTAACCCCAGCGCTTCGCGTTTGGTCGTGCGATAGCGTTATCCTTCCATACTGTTGTAGGCTTCGGCCGCTACTAAGGCCTACGGGTACGGCTACGGACGTTTGCGGCACCGTGATCTTCACGGGTGGCGTCAAAATCTTGGGGGGGGGAGACACCCATTTTGGGAAAAATTATATGACATGCAGGTTCCCAGTGCATCAGGGAAATCAGGGAAAATTATTTTACTTTTTCCAGTCATGGAAAATCAGGAATTTGATTTTAAAAAATGCCTCAAACACTAACCCTAACCCTATAGTTTTACATTAGGCCTACAGTTTTTAATACTGCAGATATTTCACTGCAACAACATAGAAAACGAGGCTGGAAGGAGTTGAAATAATTATGGAATTTTGAGACTTCAGGAAAAATCAGGAAATTTTGTTTTCTTGAAATGCTGGAAAATTTTGAAACTTCATCAGGGAAAATTTGGAAATTTTGTTTTCTTGAAATCTGGGAACCCTGACATGGAAAAAAACAATAAAAAAAACACTGCAAAAACAACAACAACAACAACAACCCTCAACTCCTTATCAATCGCGTTACATGCTATTTTGAAATTAGTCCACAAAATCATTCAACCTGTTTATCTCTTTCAACAAACACACAATCATCAGTTCCTATTGATATCCTGTTCTCTACAACATCATTTTTGCTGCGTTTTCAGTCATCACATTTGCTCTATTAACCTTCCATCTCAAACCCTTTCCACACTTCATTTCTTAAATGGTTTTCCAAAACTACACACACACACACACACACACACACACACACACACAGACACACACACACCACACACACACACACACACACACACACACACATCAAGCTAATAAACGACCTATTCTTTCTAGATTACTAGTCTTGACATAACAACAATAACACACAATCAAGAAATTCAATATTACACAATTCATTTATTCATATCAAAATGAAGATTTACATTTAACGCCGCACTAGCAATTCAATGCACAACTATATAACATATAAACACTACACAAAAAGTAAGTTCCTTTATTCCAAAGTACGCATAACTGTTTTTACGAAGCAATTTTGAGCAAATACTTAACATGCCGGTGTTCTGACACTCCATTGACTAAATTCTGTATGAAAGCAATGATCCGTCAGTCATGCATCGAGTGGAGGCATGCTCTAAAGGCAAAAATGTCACTTTTCACAAGTCCCAGAGTTCGTCTCTTATGCCAAAATAAGGATAAATAATGGATGTTTTGCTCTTATTTATAAATGTGTCACTCAACCAGACATGGTTACAACCTCTCATATTCGTACAAATGTTTAAGATACCATTTGATCGAAAAATACGCGATATTTTTTCATTTGAATTTTTTGCATAGTTTAAGGATCTTTACTTAATTTCATATTTTAATTCCAGGATAGGACGGACATTTTAGAAATTGATTCTCATCTTTGGCATAAAATATGCAAAAAGTGTCATGGTAGTGTAAGGGTTCACACGATAGATGATTTAACATAAATACCCTTAATCATTCACCAGATACCAGAATTGTCAAGATCCTGCATCAAAATCCAAAATGACCCTTGTGACTTTTGAAAAGACTTTTAACCTTTAAATTGCTTCACTCATAATGACTTTGACGGATCGATTCACATTTTCACACAGACATTAATGCATATGATACAGAAATACTCCTTCAATACTATTTGCTCACAATAATTATTTCGTTAAAAAGATACGGTATTTTGAATAAGGGAACTACTTTTTTGTATGTTAGATAAAATACCATTTGCTTGCCACATGAACGGGCACATAAATTATGCTAGTCCAGTATAAAACATAAAGGTTGATTTCACATTAGACATGTTCTATCGATGACCCTGGGTTCTTCACCACCCTCGAGACGCATAATTCTTCATTTTTCGAAATTATCAAATTTATCGAACAATTGTTATTCCATTATCTTATTTATCTGAGTGGATCCATTGTTAAAAAATATTCCTAACAAAATTGAGTAATTTTACCTACCGTTTTTTCAACCACAACGGGAGATGATATAATACAAATTAACAGTGGCGTCGATCCATGTTTCGGATTGGGGGGGGGCAAAGTGAAATAAAATGACCAACATTTTCGGCGTTTTTTGTAATACAGAATTTTGCGCGCGAAGCTCGCCGAAAAATTGACAATTTTGTATGTTTAATAGTATTTGTATGCCATGTTAATGGTTTTACTGTATAGTGCTTTCCAATGTTTTTTAAAACATATATTTGCATTGCATTGCATATCATGAATTTTTCAAATAGTCACAATTTATTGTTGAGGGTAAGTCGATATGTTTGACTCCCAATATGATTAGTGGGGCGATCGCCCCCCCCCCCGATCGACGCCTCTGCAAATTGATATCAAACATCCTGTGATTTTGTGAAATATCACGAATGTCAGGCACCAACTAGTCTGACTGCCAGACCATTATTCTGGAATCAACAGCCAAACCGCGGATGGCCCATGCTTCGCAGGGGAGGTCTGAAATTCAGACTAGGCACCAACTGGCTCGTGTGCTACAGCAGGGACGGCGCAAGGGTAAATTCTTAGGGAGCGCGGCGAAATGTCAAAAACATAAATTTAATTCATTATACTGCGAAAACCTTGTGATTTTCCGAATTTTGACAATCTTAGGGGGTAGTTGCCCCTGTCACCCCTGATGGAACCTCCTCCGGTATAGAGTTATTAGAGGGCAACTGCTTTGTTGCTCATCTTATTCTTTCATCGCCCCAATTATTTCACGTCAGCCGCACGCCTCTGCGTTGTATTTGGGCAGGGAGGGAAACCTCGTTGACAGTAAATGGCCTGTGTTTTTTATTCGACATGCCAGCTCAGGCCAGCCGCTCGGACCAGTGCGTGGACAGTTGCGATAACGTTACGTTCGTCATGGTCAGTTGAATTACAGTCCAAAATTCCTTTGCCCACTGTTGGTCAATTCGGTTCCAAATAACGACTCCAAAGGGGAAAAGACGTAGACACGAGGTCATTCTGTGTTGTTCGTGGCAAGGGTGACGAAGCACGAACTACTTTACAAAATCAGAATCTAGCGCTAAATTTCTCATCAGTTTTTCGTGGGTCAGACATGGAGCGAGGTCATCGAGAAAAAAAGACATGTTGCAGATCCCCCCCCCCCGGATTGTGTAACCGATTGTGTAACACTGTATCGTATTACAATATGATACACAACTTTGATAAATGTGTGTCATGTATGTGTGTGTGGTGGGGGGGTATGGGTGTGTGTGTGTGTGTGTGTGTGTGTGTGTGTGTGTGTGTGTGTGTGTGTGTGTGTGTGTGTGTGTGTGTGTGTGTGTGTGTGTGTGTGTGTGTGTGTGTGTGTGTGTGTGTGTGTGTGTGTGTGTGTGTGTGTGTGTGTGTGTGTGTGTGTGTGTGTGTGTTGTGTTGGAGTTCCTGAAAAACCGAGGAATTAGAGACTCTTCCCCAGTCAATTGGATTGCGGGATTGCGGCTACAGCTAATTACAGCTAATTACTTTGTTTCATGGAAATGTCCATTTTGCAAGCTTCATAAATGCTCACCAATCTTTAACTTATTCACTTAGAACTGGAAGAGGTCTTGATTTAAAATTAAAAAGTTCATATCTACTGCTAATTCCAAAGGCCACGGTGCGAAAAGTTTTCCGATCCGTGCATATACCTCCTTGTGAAGACAAGCATTTCTCGGGTATAAGCACAACAAGGAGTAAGACCTATAGTATAAATGGGGTTCTGGAAAACGACTACATATAGCGACAGAGTTGACCTGCAAGTCCTCCTGGGTTTTACAAATAGACATGTTGCCCATTCGCTGACCTCGTGTCGCCCCATAATTGGGTCATCTTAGACGCGTCTGTGTATACAGAAAATAGGTGTTTGTTTTCGACAGGGGTTCTTCTGGCTGATTACCGTCACGTTGATGAAAACAACGCCTCGGTGATAACAAACGTCTGCATGCAGAAATTCATGTGGTTCGTTCAGCGCGGACCTCCATCCATGTTCAACATGGTTTATCCAGCACTTCATGATTGTTTCAAGAGAGTTATGACGGTAAGTCCCGGCGAAAGGCCTCACACCCTATGTTGTGTATCGCTGCACGAAGTTCTGCACAGTTTTTTTTTTTTCTGGGATGCATTGTCGACAAGGAAGGAGCTGCAGCACCATCCTTTTCTACCTCCATGTCTATACCCATCTCATCGCATAACAGAGCCATTTGTAAATAATGAAAAAGAACTGACAAATGATTGATGAAAATATTTATGCTTTGAATTAAAAAGGCGATTACGGACGCTATGATAATTTCATCAAAATCCGCACTCTATATCCGTCATCAAAACCGATATACTTTCTGCAGGCCGTAACCTACCGGGGGGGGGGGTGTGGGGGTGTGACAGCCCCCCCCCCCCCCACTGGGTCCTGGATATTGTCGGGAAAAAATGAAACAAATGGGCGTGAGAAAAACAAAGAAGGAAGGAGAAAGAAAAAAGAGAAAAAAAAGGGAAAGAGGAAGGAAGAGAAAGGGAAGAGGAAGAAGAAAGGGAAAAGGAAGAGAGGAGAGCAAAAAAGGAAAAAAGGAGGAAAGAAAGAAAAAAGAGAGGAGAAAGGGAAAACAAGAAAATGAAAAGAAAAAGGGAGAAAGGGAGAAGAAGAAGAAAAAATCACTACTGTAGCCAAAGGGGAGGGGGCAGCGAGACAATTGCCTCCAATAATGCATTTCGCGAGTTTTGTCAGTGGAGTTACATAATCTACATTAGAACCGACTAAAATGTCTCAGTACCGACCGAAAATAAGCAGGAAGAAATGTTCACTTCTTGAAAGGCTAAAACGATTTTTTTTCATAACTCGCGTCGCATAACAACAATGATTTTTGTTGAACGGTGTTTTGCGTAAGTTGTAAGTCATATTATCAAACTTCACGGGATCCGTCATGCAATAGAAAAAAGCAGAACGCAACGTATCTTTGTACCGACAAAGATAAGCCAAGAAATGGGCACTTTTGAAGTGTGAGAGAAAACGCAAACATTTTCAAATCGCTCGTCTGCTTGCTCGCATATTAACGGCCCCCCGCCAAGATTTTTTGGGTTTCCCCGTCGGTAAAAGAGAACTACGTATCTTTTACCGACAAAATGTCTCAAGTAGCCGACAAAAAGAAGCCAAGAAATAGTCTTTTGAAAGTGTAAATAATGCAAAATTTGTCAAACATCGCTCGCTCTGTCTGCTCGCTCGCATAAACGACGCAAGATTTTGTGAACTGATTTGTCGAGTAATATAAGCATTGTCGGTAATTGTATTATCAGAACGTCTGGTCGTCAGTAATAGAACAGAGAACCACGTCATCTGTGTCAAAAAAAAGTCCCAATAACCACAAAAATCATGGAATAAATTGAATTTCTTTATGTAAAATTGCAAAAAATTTTCAAACTCGCTCGCTCCGCTCGCATGCACCTGTAGCTATACTTTATAAACTTTCCTTACCCACAAATTGTCAGTCATAATGGTGTGACATAAATAAAAGAAGGGGGAAATGTTATTGAATGACTATAAGATACATTAAAAAACGAAAACAGTGAAAACGAATCACACCGGCATTGAAAAAGGCTTCAGAAAAGTGCATGTTGTCAAACATAGATGACCTCTGTATAGATTTCAAAGGATAGGAACTTCAAGCCAGAACCTGTAAATAGAAAGGGTGTAATAATATTGGTAATAGTAATAGTTTTGCGACCCTGACCATTTGTTTAACCTGGAATCAACATTTTGTCGATACCATATGAGAAGAAATAGCATTATAGTCTCTGAAAGACAAGCGTTCCTGCGCTTTGGGAAAACTGCATGCTGTTTTAGGAGCTCCGCGATAGCTTTGGCTCCGCTGAAGCCCGCCCCGAGACGCCCAAGTTTACCACAAAACAACATTTGCACACTTTGCACAAAAATGCCAATTATGCATTCTTTCATGAAAAAAAGAGAGGTCATCCATGCATTCCTTTCATGAAATATGGACAGCTGAAAAACCTTTTCAAAGGGACAAAATTTCAAATTTTCTAACCCTGGGACGGAAAGGCCCGCTCCAGCCCCTCCCAATTTGTCAGGCAAAACAACATTCGCACACACCTTTTAACACAAGAAATGCCAATTAATGTATCCTTCATTGAAAAATAGGCCGCTGAAACGCACATTTTCCAAGGCAAAAATGTCAAATTTCTCACCGCTGGGAGGGACCCCCGCTCACAGACCCTCCCCAATTTATCGCCATCAACAATTGCCAAAACTTTTGCACAAAAAAAGGACAGCCAAAAAAAAAGGTCAATCATGCATATCTTCTTAGAAAAATGGGCGCATGAAAACACACCTTTTTGCACTCGCAGCAAAAACACAAGATTTATGTGTTATTTCAAATGGAGAAAGAAATTGTTAAGCAAGGTGTATGAGAGGGTGGCAGTAAAAAGTGATTAAGATACAAACAATTTAACATGGGCCCAGAGCTTTATAAGGGTTGTAATGTATAGACGTTGGCTGTCGGTAATTTGTGGAAAAAATTGTCGGTAATTAGGCTCTAACACCCCCCACTCAAAAAAGTTTTCTAGGTACGCCCCTGACTTTCTGGCAGAAGCAAAAGTTAACCGCAATCTTAAACAGGACGAGAAACCACCCTGATTTGGACGCAACTTATTCGGACTTTGTGAAACGGTCAAAGCGTTGTATTATTTGATTATTCCCAATCTCCATTCTGAGATACATTTGTTTATGGAATATTTTGCGTAGCGCAAAGAAGCGGCGCAGCGGCAGCAGATATACTAAAAAACCAGTATGAAAATGCTTCTTTAATATCTTCTTTTCTCCATACATCGCAGTCCAGATGGCGGATGTACGGGTCATCAACTGAACAATTCGGTTTCAATATTTCCCGTGAAGACGGTAAGGTTTGATGGTTTGGAGAAAAGTACATCCAATAAACAGAAAAAAAATAATACAATCGTCTCGAGTAG
>JZLH01S0015682.1:24913-39107 GCA_001188425.1 Eucidaris tribuloides
CGTGACGCAGTCAGAATTGACAAGTAGTGATTTTCTCTTTATTTGGGAAGCTGGTGACGTAGTTTGTCTTTCCTATGAATTATTCAACACCTTAATTGTTAACACGTGTCCCTATGGAAAATGATTTTTTCTAATGTTTCAGGCAGGCGGGGCCAAGATGGACGTCTAGTGAACCTATTAATAGTACGTCTGTGGGCAGCGGCGGGTTTGCTGCCATCTACGATAACATTGGGCAGACGTTAGATTGGATCAAGAAAGTACGATTATGGCTCCTGAATTTAAAGTGACAGAGTTGGATCTGTACGAGATTCTTGATATTTTACCCGCTGCTTCAGAGAAAGAGGTGAGATAAAGTACTTGTGCGAGTTTAATTAAAATGGAAATTGATGCAGTTATCGTATTTTTTTATCAAGAAACTTAAGTGACAACAATTTGTACGGTCCCACATATACATTTTGATGTATGTTACTAATTGGTAGCATGTGTCGTTGCACACAGACAGTGACGACTCGCCACCATGCTCGCAGCAGCACTCGTGGCGTGGGAGTCGTAGCCTGACTTTGTGTACGATTCTTATAGTTATACAAGGCGAAAATTGTATTTCTGAATATATATATGACATATTTTCAGCCTTAATTAATCCATATCATTTATTCAGTTCAGTCATGAACACTTGTTTCTGAAATAAAAAAATTCTAAAATTTTTAGGTGCCAGATTTTTGGAACCTTTTCCCATACCTTCACACATGAATGAACATTTACCAAGAGGAGAATACAGACAGGGGTAATCATCTATTGCACTATATTCCCCTTGCTTGTGTGGGTGACTCACAGTCGGTGACAGTCATTGCAGTCACAGGAGTGGAAGAAAATGCGCTGCGAGACTGCATGCGATACTATTCCAAGGGCAAGGCCAAAACATGCCTTTCTGAATGAATTTATGAAATAATTTCAGTATTAATGAATTACTCACATGATTTCTTTAGTTCAGGCATGAACATTTTGGTGCAAAACAGTTTTGACACTAAGTAAAAAGTCTGAAATTGGTTTATGCTTGAGTGACCACTGCCCACTTTTGTAAAGGACATGAAAATTAAGTCGCAAAAGAATTGGCTGTTCATTGTAACAAAGAGGGTTTTTTGCACTTCACAGCTGACAAATCTGAAAGCAGGATTTTCGCGACGTTTTGTGACATTTCAGCTCTTCCATTTTCAACCATAAATTTCTGAAATGTTATCAATGCGCTTGGTAACATAGTCCCCTGAACCTCTGTAAAATCAAATTTTACAAATCTGCCACGCGAATCTTTCAAATAGCCATTAGGTTTGCTCGGGAAAACTGTCTGAAATATCGGTCCGCGACTATAACATAGTTCACGTTTATTCATCAAATACAGGGAAAACAAGAAAAAAGGCCTATCCTAAAAAGGACTGGACCTAAGGGTAATCAGGGTTATGGCGGTGTCGTCAGTCATGGGGTAAATATCGTAGTTTCTTCTTCATTGGATCCAGTGACGTACATGTAGCTGCTAGATTCTGCACTGTAGCACCGTGTAGCAGAAGCGAGACGATGATCAGCGGGTTGTAATCTCGAGCTTGTCATTGTCAGAATAAGCCTGATTTAATGCTTTTTGGAGTCATATTTACGACCGCAGTAATCCAGACATCAAGTCGAATCCCATACATCCTGTGTACGAAGTGGATCGTATACAGGGTTATTGCCGAAAACTCTCAAAAAGTGCAGTAAGCATGAGTCCTCACCTGGCTCACATAATCTTCATATTTGTAAATTTTACGAGTATCACAGGGATTGCCTGTGCACAGCGCACTCCGTTCACTCACATACTCGCAATGTTTGATCAGGATATTCACGTCCTTGTCAGCTTCTGTACTGACGTCAAACCAGAAGTGTGGCTACAGATTCTGAATGTCTTTCGTTTTTTTTTTATTAATTAATTAAAAATCTTGGGGGGGGGGACCCCCGAGATTTTTCGGTACCCTGGAGATTTTCGACTATATTTTACATTATAGCATCCAAAGGGTTAATAAGGTGTTAAGGTAATCCAAGTTATACCTCATCAGAAAGAGCAGACTCTGACATTCAGAATCTGTTATTGGTGTGTTATGACCTTTGGGCAGAAAGCTTTCGAATAAACAAAAAATCCCCAAAACTAAACTTGGGCTTTAACAAACTTGCAATGCAATAAATATTCTCATGTGGTTAAAAGTAGTGAGAAATAATGTTTTTTTTTAACATAAATTTTTTGTGTGTGCAAGTATTTTTTTCCCTTAAGGGAAGTAAAAGTCGGAAGGTCGTGGGCCCTGGGTTTGGGGTTCAGATAAGAGCGAGGATAAGGTTTGAGGTTTAGTATTAAGGTCAGAATGTTCATAATTTGTCACTGCAATTGTCTCGTCTGAAGCATTTGTGATGTATTGTATGGGCCATTTAATACAATGAATACAGATCTGCAAGAAATACAAGACCTGAATTTTGGCATTGTATTTTTCCCTCCTGTTGTAGGTATGGCACCACTGTAATCATTTAGCTCACTTTTGAGCTGATCAATTTTGTCTAGGAGCTGGGGGATATCAGTACCCATCTTTACTGGCTTAATATGCCGCTGATCTGCTGGCCTTGACAGAGACCGCTTCAGTCTAAAGTAGTTTTGTTTGTAGCACATAGCTTTTAGGTGAGCTTTATGGCATTGTCTTATTGACTGAATATATTGCTTGTTGATATCTCTCCATTTGTTCTTCCATGTTGTGCGACCATGTGTGACTCAATGAAGTTGGCGGGAAATGTTGTGCCCTTTTCCATTAGGCCCTACATTTTTGTTCAAGACTCTGATCCTTTGTCTTGTCTTTTTCAGCTGTTGTAATGTATGGGCATGTTTAGCTTTGTGTTCTTTTTTCAGTGTCTTCCACTTTTTGTTTGTAACATTGTTTACATTCCTCTTCACAGATGTTAATGACTGACACACAGTTTTCACATGTTTTACCCTTTGGCTCCTTAATCTGGGTTGAACTTGTTTGAGGTGGCCGAAACTTTTCGTCCAGGAAATTGTTTGATTTGTGGTCTCCATGAGTCCATTCCTTTTGCTTCTGTTTACTAGGCACTTCTTTGTGTTCTTCATTCTCGTCACTTTTGTATCTAATGCCTTCTCATTTGTATTGAAGCGTTCTGCAAACAATCTCCTCAAAAATTGGTACTCCTTTCTGCAGTTCTAGCATCATTCCATTCGTTGTCACAAGCGAACGGTCCTGGATTTTGTTGGGCAACTTGCTCACCTGGATGCCAGCCTTTTGGCACTGATCACCAATGTAATCTGTCATTTTGCTATATGGGCCAAAAAAAAAGATGGTTAATCAGAACATACATTTGTAATAATTTTTAAATTAAAATGAAATAGAAGAAATAGAACAGAAACTTCATGTTCCTTTATAGATAAAATTTTATAAATAAGTTTATGAATAATGAGCTTACTGTTTAGGATGATACTGAAAAACAAGGAAAAAAGTTCCTGTTGTAATTACACATATAGGAAGACTATAGAAATATCAGTAACTCAATTTTGCCTAAACAATTAACTTTAAGTGTAAAGTGCAATGGCACATTGGCGGTTAAAATGAAAGTGGTGTGACCTAAGTTCACAGGAAAATGAATGATTTCAACTCCTGATGGTAATTTTATGCACATTATGTGCTATGTTATAAGTTACTGATTTGGAATAAAATTATTGTGGCAAAACAAATTTGAAATCAAGAATTCTAACTTTCCCCCTATATTTTGACTGATATGTGTGTAGATGTGATGTACGCCCAAATACATGTATGCAACCATGCACTTTACAACATGAAAAAGAAAAGAATAAGATACACACAGACACAGACATCATCCACAAAATAATCCACACATGAGTAAATCTTTGATTTCTTGTTGAACCTGCTCTAGTTGCCACCTGTCTATGGAAGCCATCTGCAAAGGCTGACTTTTCATTTCCTTTTGGTGGCTACATGCACATGCAGTATGTAGACATGTTCCACTGTAAATGCATTCCATTTTCATGTTTTTCTTCTGAGATACCGCAAACAGCCCAAGCTGTAATGGTTGGTTGGTTCTTGAATTTAGAAAATTGAAATAACTGCCAAATGGTTGATCCAGTTTTCCCTGAAATATCCAGCCCAAACAACATTGAGTAACGATGCTTGTCATCACAAATACTTGCATGAACACTTGATGTATGGAACAGAATTTGGTTTAGCTGTAAAATGCAAATGGAAATTTAGATTAAAATTTATATCTTTCTACTTCCTGGAAAATCTTTGTAATTTTGTTTTTCCATAGCAGTTTTCATTTGCCACTTCACAAGACCCAAAGGCCCACAGGTAGTGTGTGTGCTACCATTTGAGGGTCCGTGATTTAGTGTTTCATTCCATTATTTATTTAGTTTTGTTTTCTTGGCATTGGTCATTTGTAACAATGATGAATGGGCTGTAATTAACATATCTTGCTACTTGCTCCCATATAACCCATGACCTTTACCTTTGTATATGGTTCAACTAAAGAGAGTTGAAATTGATGCAAGCCATAGTTAGATATATGGTATAATTTTCTTACTACTTCACATTGTATTTTTCTGTGTATGTTACAGATCAAAAGGGCTTACAGACAAAAGGCACTGAAATGCCATCCAGATAAAAATCCAGACAACCCACATGCAGGTAAGAAATGCCAAATGTATGGGTACATGTACTTTAATAACTTAGTAAGCTATTGAATTGCACAGATCCTGAACTGTGCATGAGAAAGAGATAGGAAAAATATGGTGCACGCTTGAATTATAGAATGTGTTTGGAGCAATGAATCATCCATTGTGTTTGATTCATATATTTAACATTTTTTATTTTAACTTGTATGTATGCATAATGACAGGTCATATTATTTGTTTACATACATGCACAAATGTTTGCATTCCAAACTATTGATAACATTTTATTAATTTTGTGTTACAGCTGAGCAATGGGAGAAGTTATCCAAGGCACTTGAAATCCTTACTGATTCTGAAGCAAGGGTAAGCTACTTAATTCCATGTCTCTAGTTTATGGAAAGCTATCAACTATATAGGCACTGTATAGACTGGTGCTGTTGTACATTTCTCAGGCACCCACTGTCAAGAATTGTAGGTTGTTGGGGGGGAAAAAATGTAATGTATGAATTCAAAACTTAGAGGTATGGAGAAAAATTAAATCACATGACTTTTAAAAATATCTATAATGTGCATAAATTTGGCATTCTATGATCAAGATCTCTTCAATGATAATCTCTCCTACATTCATCCTCATTTGGAATGCTGAAACTCTTTACCTGCAAAATTTTATTTGAAGATGACATTTGGTTTCTGCATTCCATATTCTTATCGCAAATTATTTTCAAGGATTTGACACGAAGTTATCCAATTAGTTTGTATTTTTATTCTTATTATATATATGTATATAGTTTAGCTCACAACAAAGGTAAAACACACACATATATTTGTGCAATTTCTTTTTCATTTCAGGCAGCATATGACAAGGTCTTGAAAGCAAGAAAGGCAGCTGAGTTGAGAAACAAAGCACTTGAAAGTAAAAGAAGAAAAATCAAACATGGTATGTGATCAGAATTTGTAAGAATGCAAGCTTTAACACCGCTGAACACTAGCTTGTATAAATCTTCACTGTTTTATAGCATACATGTACTATTGTCACATTCAAGAGCCTTGTTTATTCTAAAAAGAAAACTTAACTCCTAACGTGCTAAAGTTGCAGATCTGCACCAAATAACATAGAGTCCACAGAGGTTTAAATCATCCAGCATGTTAGGAGTTCCTCATGAATCCTCAGTTTACATAAATCATTGGTATTCATTGGTATCATGTGTGACGTGGTGCTGAGACACCAATAAATCACTTCTTATAATTGTTGTATATTAAAATTTCACAAAAGAGTAGAGTGCAAGCTTTAAGAACCCATCATATGAGAAATGGAAAGTGGATGTAGTCCATAAAGTGAATTTAGAGAAAGGAGGCTTTAAAGTTTGGACAGTGGCTAAGCCTTATTTGAGTGCACATGCACAACAGTCTATAGCAACCACAATGAAAACCTTTTTAAATAGACTAAGTCAAAAGAGTAAACACCGTTTAATTGCATAACAAAGCTGATTGAAAAAAATAAATCAAGAAATATTTCTTGTTATTATTGGAGTAACTTTTATCATTCACAAAAAACAACAGTGGAGAAAATTGCTTGAAAGTTATATTTCTTTATCAACTTAAAATCCCACCAATTTTCACCAATGTCAAAGATTATTGTCCAAACTAGCAGAAAATAATCATCTCAAAATTGACAAATTTCACCTCAGTTCACAGAACCTTTTTCCACTTTGTGGGGAAGTGGTCTCTTACCGTCTCTTCACCTTATTGTTGGTCTCTTTGCAATTAGATGAAATAAACTGCATTATATATACTACACATAAATCCTATTTACTTACCTATGATGTAGTAAAACATACATTAAAGGCAGTGGATCTCATTTGCAATCATCCCCACAGACCAGGAAAAGATAACCCATGCCCTTTATTGATGATGGGCATGTCTGTGAAATCTGGGGGTCAGTCATTACCTAGAATTTGAAAAATGCAAAAGAAAAACAATAGCCATTTAGTGTATGCTCTATGGTAGGAATTTTTTTCTCTCGAGAAAAAAGTCAAATCAGAGTCTAATGGTCACTATAATTCCACTAAAACTGAGTTTCTAGCTCTTACATTTTGCTAAAGGTTCCCAGATGGCATTTTCTTCTATATACCAGTGTATTTACACAATGTTAATTTTTAGGTATGCAAAAGAGATGCCCTGCCTTTAAGACCCAATTTCCATTTCAAAGAGCCCATAGCATACTGTCACAAATCTCCACAGAATTAACACTTTCATGTTCTTTCATCTCATGTGTTTAACATCCAGATCTTGAAGCAAGAGAAGCCGCATTTCGTGATGAGCAAGAAAGTTCAGTAGATGCCGCTGCTCGTTTAGAACGAGAGGTAGGTAGATATAATTTTTATAGTGATATTTGAAGCAAAGCTTGCTACGTGAAGTGCAATTTAAAACAAACTTTACATGTTTGTTTAATGTCTCCAGGAGTGCCAAAATAATTAATTTCCTAATTAACTTTCTTAAAAAAGAAATGATGGTTATAAAATGTAACTGTATTCATTACTCTTTACTCAGATAAAACGGTTACGTGAAGAGGGATCCCAGACGCTGAAGAAAGAGCAAGAAATATTAAAGACAGAACTGAAAGAATCTTACAATACAACGGAAGGTAAGTTTTTTATCAAGTTAATCATTAAAATAGTCTCAAGAACTTTGTTTTATGAAGAATTTCTCATTCTCTTTCACACTTGTTTCACTCTGTGCATAACTCCTTATTTGACACATTTTTAAAGTGAACTTCAAGTACAATTCAGGTTTCCTATTCAGTTTGCAGTTTTTGCACAATACATGTACTTCTTTCAGGTATAAAAGATGTGAGTAACTTGTTGGAATTATCAGAAGGGATTGTATTGTGTGAGGGATTAAGAGAAGTAAATCCCTACTCATTGTCTTCAGTGCATTTATTGATTTGTGCAAATTGCCAAATGAAGCATGGCCAGGGTTAATGGTATTCCATGTAATCAGATCCTACGTGGAACTGTCATTGTCAACTTACACTTCTTCTTTGATTAAAAAAAAAGGAGGAGACAGGTTACGTTTAGAACTCAGAAGATCCGTCACTTTCTTGATTTTACTTTCTGTAATACACATCCTACATCCTCTTTCTCCAACCATTTCAGGATAAACTGCAGCCAGTGAAATATGTTACATTTCCATAAATTTGGAATTGTACAGACTGAAAAGGAATCAGCATATCAATGCTTTTGTTTAGAAAAAGAAACCAAAATTAAAGTATTGTTTGAGTTTTGTCATGTGATTTAAGATTAGCAACTTTTATTGGAAATTTGAAAGTGTTAGGAAGTGCAAAGTTTGCAGGGTTTTGTACAGACAGGTTTAGACCTGTGTTTGTTTCTCGACTATTTCTCCATTAGGAAACAAAAAGACAAGACTGTAATGGCGAGAATGGGAAGTAAGGGCATTTGAATTTATTTGATACGTCATTGCATGTGCTGTTTTAGTATGCTGGTTGGTTTGCATTAGAGATTTGTAGGTAGTTGGTAAAAACCAGTGTATAAATAATTCAAATTTAATGCAAACATGCATTGTGTACCACTCAAGGAAGTATCATCAATTAGTCTTGTTTTATAGAATCCATATTAGTGAGTGTTCAATGAAATATTTTCTACGTATTTTTTTATGTTTTGATATACTTTATTTATATTTTCTTCATATTTTCTTTTCAGAAGAGACACCAAAGCTAAAAGTGAAGTGGAAGAGTCAGAAAGGAGATCCACTCAACGGTGGATACAGCTATCAATATCTAAGAAGTACTTTCCAAAAAGTAAGTATACATATCATTAATTTTGATAAAGTGAAAAGTTTGTTCAACTTTTAAAAACATGGGTACAGCTGGCCTGCAAAACTAACCTGCCCCCAGAATATCAAATGAAGCCCATCTTCATCCTCCCCCCCCCCCAAAAAAAATGTATAAGTCTAAGGTTTGCCAAATGGGAAAATATGGAGGGATGGGTTAATTGTGAGAAGCGTTTGTCTTTCTCACAGAAAACAGTCAACATTATTCATCATTCTATCATATCTATTTAAGGCCTATTATCAAAATTTCCTCCCATTGCATCCATGGTGGGCTCATTTTTTCCTCAACTTAATTCATTTTTTTTGGTTCCGACTATATTTTTGATAGTCTTACAAATAATATTACTTGCTGCCAACTGTGTCTCACTCTCACAGGATGTTTTTTTTCGAGAATGATCTAGTGTTGAACAATCCACATCGCATCGCCTTTGTAATATTTCTGTTTGCATATTTGACTTGTTGTTTGATGGACAAAGTTAGCCCAGACATCCAGGTAGTTATAGTGGTTTTTCACCGGACATAGTCACTTGGCAAATAAATATCAAGTACATGATCCAAGAAGTCTATTTAAGTAATGTATTGTTGATGGTTTATGTACTAACCATTGAAAAAATTTGTCTTCATTTATTTAATTCTTGTAATGTATATATACATTCATGTATTCATTCATTTGGTTAGCCATAACTGTATTTGTGTATTTGTTTCTTTTACAGTATGGTGATATTCACAACTTGATCCTCTCCACCAAACGCAATGGAAGTGCCATTGTAGAATTTTCATCAGCCAGTGCTGCAGTGAGTTGAATTAGTTGTGATACTGTATGTTCTATGACTGTTGTATATACCTGGATAATGAACAATTAGAATTATATTTGAAACTCTGCTAAGGTTGAAAAAATCTTGAATTTATCCCCCCCCCCCCTTCCCAATTCTCTGCAATTTATTTGAAAGAGCAGTGACATGATTAGAAGTAAAAATGATTTAAGAATTTAATGAGTTGAAACATGTACCTATATTCAGGCCTCAACAAAAACATATTTCTTTGCCTGCCCAGTCGGGCACTTGAATTATAGATTTAAGTACCCAATGGCTAAATCTAAATGCGCAAATTCTTGGACAAAAGAAATCTCCATTTGTTGGTTGTCTTCTTGGTACTTGGGTTAAATTTTGCAGAAGGGAAGGCACTGCCAGATTGGGGAGTTTCTTTGTTTTTCTGAGTGCCTGATCAGGATTTTCAGGTGCCCCAGGCACTCGGGCACCCAGGTTTGTCGAGCCCTGATACTATATATATTCTTACTAGAGTGTATACAAGCTGGAAGAATTTGTCTTTAATTTGTTTACTTGAGGAGAAACAAGCATTCATTCATCAGTATTGAATTGAAGTATGACCCTGGTAAAAATTGAACCCATAGAAAGATACACAAGAAATTTTAACAGCAGAAGCTTAAACAGTATACTTGACTCTAGTATCATTGTGTCCTAATTTGAGAACCTCTTCCAATCTTACCATTTCTTTTTAAGCCTGAAGATCAATAACAATTTTGAGACTATCAGTGTATAGAAATGCAAGCATGAAACATGGCTGCTTGAAAGAATGGCACATACTTTATAAATCAATAGAATACTTGTGTGTGGATGTGATGCAATCTAAATAATGGGCATAGAATTGACTTTGTGTGTACTAGTTTGTGATAATTTGGTGTGTGTGGAACAGTATTGTCATGTAGAAGTTCACAAACATTAATCATGTGGGGAGATGGGTTTATTCAAAAAGCAGAGCTAAGAACAGAGATGAATGTAAACTGTCTAATTCTTTACTCTTACATTTTAAAATTTCTGATATCAGGAGCTTGCTGTCGCTAATGAAATAGGTCTTGCTGAAAACCCACTGACACTAACATGGTTATCTGGAAAGCCACAGACAAGCAGATTAGCTCCCACATCCCGTTCAGTAAGTACAAAAAAGTAATTATATAATTGTGTGATCAACTCGAATTATTAGCATATTTTTTTGGGGGGGGGGGGATGAAATGTGTACATTACCAGACACTTGGTACAGTTTATACATGTGAAGTGTTAAACATTAGAACATCATTTTCTGTGTATATAACTCTAAAATCAAATCGCAAAGCACCATTTGAAATTATTCTTTCACTTTCTTTAAAAGTAATTTTTTTGTTTAACTTCTTCACATGAGATACATACAAGAAAAAAATGGTGTTACACTTGTAAAACTTTCATTATCTACTGGAATTAAATGTTTGACAATATTGCAGTAGAGACCAGTATCAAAATTATTGGTTCATTACGTTGGTCTCAAGACCAAAACCTAGTTTTATAAACCTGGATCTGTCATTTTGTGGGCAATCTTAGTCTTGGAACTTCTGGTTTTGAGTTGGACTATATGAATGTTATTTGATTACGTTTATCATTTTTCCAGGTACCATTTCACGATGCCGGTAATGACGACTTTGAAAGTTTAGTACTTAAGAAGCTGCAACAAGCAGAGGAAAGAAAGAAGTTAGAGCAGGAAATCCAAGAATGTGATGCAACGGCAACCTCAAATCTGATCTTCCCCTCAGCGTCGAGGCAAAATCCAGGCAAAGACACTTCATGTCCAGCTGGAGGAAATAATGGTGGGTCAACAGGTGATGATTTTGAATCAGCAATTCTCAGAAAAATGAATGCAGCACAATCCGACAAACGAGACAAAAGTGATGCTGCAATTCAATTACCAACGCCTGGACAAAATGTCCCTCAGTTTAAGACACCAAGTAAAGGTGATGGTGCAATTCCCTTACCAATGCCTGGACAAAGTATCCCACGGTCTGAGACACAAAATAATGGTGGTGATGCAATTCCATTACCAATGCCAGGACAACATATCCCTCCGTTTTCTGAGAGGACTGACACAAGAGATGAAGGTACATGTGAGGATGAGGGGTGTGAAACAGAGAAAGAATTGTCAGGACAGAACAGTGCTTCCAGGGATTTTGAGAGTTTGGTAATGATGCAGATGAGACAAGCAGAGGAAAGGAAACGACTCATAGAACAATTGAAAGAAGAGGACGACAGTTGAACTTGAATTTAATTGATTGTGGCTGAGATGAATGCATTTGTGCCTTAGTCTAGTTGCTGATTTCCCTTTTATTTAGATCTGGACCACATTTACGATTCTACAGCTAGCCAATTTAATTTGACACAATTAACCCTTAACCCTAATAGTCCCGGGGGGGGGGGGGGGGGGGGTTACCGAGGAATGGCCCCCCTTGACAAATTTCTCGATTATTCCGCCGCTCAAAATTTTTTTCACTGCGCCGTTCACTGTTTTTTACTTTCAACTCTCGCGCATCATTTTAGACCGTTTTCGTGAAAATCGAACATACCGTTACGACGCTGCGCAACTTTTTTGTACATGCATGCAACTCCAAAATTGCTCTAAAAACTGTGTACTTTCTGTGTACAAAATCAATGCAAAATGTTGTTTTCAGTCCCAAAAAAAATCATAAATGTTATGATTATCTTTTACTTTTAACTTGGTAGAAAATGGATTAATTTCTATGCTGTCTTATTGGTCGCAAATAATTGTCCTCCGACAATAATGTTCATATCAAAAAAAAAATACGGTTAACATAACAAAAGGATCGAAAAACATTAGTAAATACAAAGAAATTCACAAAACAATTATAAATACATAAGAAAATTTAATTTCAAATTAGGCAATTTTTTTGTATGGTTAATTTGTCAGAAAGAATTATTTTCACTCAAAACTTAGCATCTACAACGCTATTTTTAAGTGAGTTATAGCGCATAAAATATGATTTTATCATATATATTTGCGCATAATTTATTAAAAATATATAAAAATATATTTTTCTTGAAATATCTAAACTCTACAGTCTTCTTACATTACATTCCAGCTCTATTCGCGTGCAAATTTTGCTACATGGAAACTTTGTCTCTTTGATGCGATATTTGTGTCCGTATATGGAAGCTATGAAATGTGCGCAATTTTGGAACCACATGCCTGGACATCATGGTCTCAAAAGATGCGCGAGATTTGAAAGAAAAAGTCAAAAAGTGTTGCAGCAAGAGCTTTGCACGTTTTGGAGTTATCGCAAGAAAAGTTGAAGGGGGTACCTCTTTAGACCCCCCCCCCCCCAATCTTTTTAGGGTTAAACTAGAAATTTGGTGTGTTCATAGGACACGAATGCCCCCGCTTAACGCGATCAGTAAGCATTTCTTATTGAGTAATCATGTGGAAAGCAATCTGCATGAGCTGTGACCTTTGACCTTTGACCTGTGGACCGGGCCTGTGGACTCCAAATTCAAACTTGACCTGTATGTTAGTGTGTTCTACCTACACACGAAACATTTTTAAAATCCGTTTTTTAAGTTATTGTGTGGAAACCAATTTGCATATATAATGAGCTGTGACCTTTGACCTTTGACCTGCGGACTCCGAATTCGAATTTGACTTGTATTTTAGTATGATCTACCTACACACCAAAAATTTTTAAAATACGTCAAATATTTTTAAAGTTATTTTGTGGAAATTAAATTGCTTAATAATGAGCTTTGACCTTTGACCTGCGGACTCCGAATTCAAATTCGACCTGTATTTTAGTATGATCTACCTACACACCAAAAATTTTTAAAATCCGTCAAATATTTTGTAAGTTATCGTGCGGAAACCAATTAGGGGGACGGACGGACGGACAGGTGCAACGCTTAATGCCCCCTCAAGACTTCGTTGGCAGGGGCATAAAAAATGCTACGTGACCATTGTTGGTTCAAGACATGCTACAGAACCATAAAGCTACCACTCAGCGGAAATGCAGAAATTGACTCTTATGAACAGGTGACCACAATTTACAGGTTTTCCACAGGATTCTGGGATTTCCTTCTAATTTAAATCATACATTTATGTGTCTTCGAGGTTAATCTTGCTACTGTTTCTCGGCAGAAGATATTTCAATTGCAGAAATATTTATAACATCGCTTTTTTTCCCTCACCGCTTGTCTCCCCCCCCCCCCACCCCTCTTCAACATCCTGGATCTGCTACTGCCTATTGCTTTGAAAGTCAAGGGTGTCCCTGGAGCTACTGTACATTGTTGTAGTTTATTTCAAATGAAAAACAAAACTTGTATCTATGTGCAAAATATCTTTTAATAAACAAACACGTTTTTCATACAAGAAATTTGGTGTGTCCATTGATTTATGTGAACACATGGGTGCAAATCCACGCAGGAATGCTATTCATTTGGGGGGGGGACACCTATTGTTGTGTCCCCCCCACATGAATAGCATTCTTCGTGGATTTGCGCCCCTGTGTGAACATATTCCACAAGATATTGCATACACTGTATGTGTACTTGAATTTTAATGACCATCCAATCACCACCACAAGCCCCATCCCTCAAATCCTTTAATGTTACTCAGAATGCATGAGAAGAAAATCAAGTTTTGAAAATGTTATTTGGCATATTCAGTATTTTGAAAATAAGATGGAAGTACTGCACACAATGGTTACATTGTCCTCTTAATTGATGAAATGTACACGTGGACCCTTGTAATGAGTAGGCCTTGGGAGCATGACAATTACCTTGCATCAGGAAAATTGATGGATCAAGGTAA
>JZLH01S0015704.1:22954-34339 GCA_001188425.1 Eucidaris tribuloides
GGAACCGATACATTCTCCGGCGGACGCATGTAACTACTTTAACATTTAATAATCTGTTTTGGCAGACACCGCGGAGTGGTCCTTTGCATAGTATTTCGAATCTTATGTTCTCACCCTCCCCTGCGCTTTATAGTTAAAAGTTCAGTGAGTATTAGTTTTCCGGACTCACGATTTTTGCTCAGAGTTAGATGCACCCAAACGGACTTACCAAGCCAAACTCGTTGTTAACCTTGAAAGTCAATCCGGGCTGTTCTGTGGACATCGTGTAAATGATAGTCACGTCGGTTTTATTAGCTGCTATAAATATGGAGAATATCCTTTTCTGATACAGGAAAAGCTCGAGGGGTTAGCGTTCTGCCTCTTTACGATATTTACCAAACCACATCGGTCAAGTTAAAGGTTCATGTCTCATGTCGACACAAATGAAATTTATCTCCGAAATTGTTTCATTTCAGTGGAATATTATTTGTTTAATCGTTTATGGATTAGTTGGTTACTTGAAGTTATGCATGGACATTATCGTACTTATCGACTATTGAGATTATTGTCGTGAATAGATGTATTGTAAACGGGTAGAAGGAATACAAAAGTATGAAATAGAGAAACGAGACTTCGTATTACTAACAAACGGGAAAGAGATTGAACTAAAGAATAAGAAAAGAAGAATCACGGAGAATGAAATTCAACAAAAGGAATTCAACAACACTTTTAAAATGACCTGAATTAAAACTAGGCTTAAACTGAGAATGCATAATAAAGAGAAATATAGCTCAAAGTTAAACAACAAAAAGTATAATAATTACCTAAATTTGCTTACTGCAGACGAGCGATCAACATCGGTCTTCGTCTTTTGAAGCTGTGAAAATTGTAGAAATGGAAACGACGACCGACGATAACGACAATGACGACGCACGCATGATGATATAAATGGCAACGAAAAATAAAGATGATTATGTTAGTGATATTCGTGATGAGAAGATAATGTAGATAATAATGATGAAGATGATGAGGATGAGGATTGGGATTGTGAAAATGACTGCAATAATGATAAAGATGATGTTGCTGGTGTGTCCATGAATAATGAGTGATGATGTTACTGATGATGGATGATGATGATGATGATTCATAATACATGATCATGATGCATCATCGTCATCATCATCATCCATCATCATCATCATAATGGCAATGAAATTAAAGAAAGTGATATTAGTGATATTGTGTGATGTGGATAATGATGATGATGATGATGATGAGGATTGAGATTATGATGACTATAATGATATTGACAAATATTGGTCGTGATAATGTTCGTAATAAATGAAGATGATATTGACGCATGATATTAATGGTGATTGATGGTGGTGATGATGATGGTGATGATGGTGCAAGTGGTGGTACTGGTTGTTATGCTGACTTACGTTACGGTTACGTAACATTGATAACGTCGAACTACGACACAGATGATGAGCAGAGTAGACGACGAAAGAGACAAAATTAAGAAAAAGAGGACGCTTTGGTGATAAGTTGTTTTCACGTTGACATGCCAACATGGATGCAGACATGACCTTTCACAAACTCCTCAATTAGAGGCTTTAATCTTACTATCACTAACAGAGATCGACTTCAGGAACTCGTTCAGTGTAGAACAATAAAAAAAGACAGGTAACCCTCCAGTCCAAGGGGAATATGTCTCACACAATCGGCTGGGCTCTCCAAATATTGGCCCTCGATGAAGTCTTGAGATAACGTGTCCAAGTTTGACGCATCATAAAACAGACTTTTCATTTTCAAGAAAAAACTTCTTATACTGACGTGCACGTGATGTAACCTAATTGATTTTGTTGAATTTTTTTAACCCTTCTGAGAAACCATTGCTCAAAAAATCTATAAGAATTCTGCATTGTGATATTCTGAGTGTGGACTGACGGGATAAAATCAGCCTGATCAATTTATTTCTGTCACAGAAGCGTCGATCCTGGGGGGGGGGGGGCGAGGGGGCGATCGCCCACCAATGAAAATATTCGGGGGGGGCAAACATATCGATTTGCATTTTGACAACTTGAAAAACATAATATGCAATGCAAATATATGTTTAAAAGGCATTGAAAGCACGTATAAAACTATTAAAGCAATGGATCTCATTTGCAAACATCCCCCGCAGACCAGGAAAAGATAACCGCATGCCTTAGGCTATGATGAAGGGCTGTCTGTGAAATCTGGGGGTCAGTGATTGCCCTAGAATTTGAAACATGCAAAAGAAAACAATAGCGTTTAGTGTACGTTCTATGGTAGGATTTTTTTTTTCTCGCGCGAGAAAATATTCATATCTGAGTCTTACGGTCACTGTAATTCCCTAAACTGAGTTTCTATATTTTGTTAAAGGTTTCGAGAGGCATTTTCTTCTAATGCCATTGTATTTACACAATGTTAATTTTTAGGCTGCAAAAGAGATCGCCTGCCTTTAAACATGGCATAAAAATATTAAACATACAAAAATTGTCAATTTTTTCGGCGTGCTTTGCCGCGCAAAATTCTGTAATACGCCGAAATTTTGGACATTTTCTCACTCCCCCCCCCAATCTGAAACATGATCGATGCCCCTGTTCTGCATTACAAAAGAAGGAATTAATCCACGAGTAATAACTACTACTTCTTAGAACATAACCTTTATCGAAACATTTGATTGAATGAAGTCAGAAATTGGTCGTTTCGTTTGTATATTCGTTAATCAACGAAAAACACATCCAATCAATTGTTCTATATACTTAGACACAGTATGGTGATAAACAAGGATTACAGAGCTTGCTTGCAAACAGAACGTACATGATTCTCTTACTACAGCTGTCGCTCTTGAGAACCTGTTTCCCTGCTGTACTATGGATGAACTTTGACGCAGAGCAGAATGATTTTGCTTTTTCCCGTCTGTCAGTTAAACCAGCGTAAACCTTTCAAAACAACAACGCCATCTTAATTATCTATAATTATAGAGGAGTATAATTTGCCGAGACATAATTTATATTATCGTAATCTTTCATCACAATTTTTGACATAAGCTCTTAGTCTGCACCACAATATCTTAGCTCTTTTTTGCCTGAATGAAGTGGGATGCCTGATCATGTTGTTGATTTCCCAGCATTCTCTTACATTTTACTTAACAGACAGTCACCGCAAGTCTGGCATGGCTAAAACTCACTCTGAAACCAAGAAGTCGTTGCCTAGTCAAAATAATGATTACAATCATTTTTTTTTGCGGTCCGCCGAGGAAAAGAGCAACCAATGAGAGCGTTGAAGTAATCGAGGACATGTATTACGTAAGAATCATTATCCGCAGACATTATTTAAAAACGCCAGGTATTGCGCTGGCTCTCCTACAAAATATATGCCAAAAATGATGTCTTCTTTACCGTGATTCAGTAGATGTTAATTACGGGGTATTAGCCGCTGCATTATCCCGTCTGTCTTGGGGTAGTTTGCCCTCGCGGCGTTTCGCTCAGCTCTGAACAGGTATGTCCTTGCCTCTGCCTCGGATGAGACGATGTCTACAATTATTCATCTTTAACAAAAAGCAAATAACATTAAACACACATCAATCACACATCACCCTTACACAGATAAAACACACATACAGACATCACACACGTGCACACACAAGGATGACAACAGAGATCACAACGCGAAACGCACCGTCTTGTGTAGGCGAACTTTGTTAGCGAAATGGTTATTTTTGAGAAGTGTTGATGAAAGCGCGTCGGCTTGCAGCCATCAAATCGACAAATTACTATACGCTTGCTACTGTCTGTGGGTCTGTGGTGAATAGAGTTACAGACAATATATTCTTGCTGACCATAAGAATAGAGACAAAACTCAAATGTTTCAAAATGACACACGTTTTCTCTTTTTTTAAATCAGTGACGGAAATCTTCGTCTCTGTCTGCTTTGTCAAATATCACATGATCACAGCTACAACTCCGCTCATTTTGGTGTTGGCTGCATCCAGTCTATCTCCTGTTACTCCATAATCACGATGTATACTCGTCCACCGCTACATCTATTTTGTTTTCCATCACACACATATTTCAAAACACTATTTTTTAAAGTAAAAACCAATTTTGCAATATTGCAATTAGTCGACATTTTTTCATAAATTAACTATACAATAAAGTTATACGAATATAGGACATTCTAAATGAATAAATGTATAATGAAAATTCATAATCAATCAATCATCATCAATCAATCAATTCAATCTTCAATCAATCAATCAATCAATCAATCAATCAATCAATCAATCAATCATCAATTAATCAAACAAAACCAACCCACCAACGCCACAACCGCACAACTCACCAACCCACCAACCCACCAACGCCACCACCACCCACAACCACCAACCAACAACCCACCAACCACCAACCAACGCAACCCAACCAACGACCACTCCAAACCAAACCACACACACACCACACCCACCAACCACAACATCCACCAACAACAACCACACCAACTCAACCAACCAACCACCCACCAACACATCCAACACCACCAACCACCCACCAACACCAACCAACCCAACCAAACCACACCCAACCAACAACCACCAACCAACCCACCAACCAACCCCAACCAACCAACCAACCACCATCCACCAACGAACCAGTGTGTGTGTGTGTGTGTGTGTGTGTGTGTGTGTGTGTGTGTGTGTGTGTGTGTGTGTGTGTGTGTGTGTGTGTGTGTGTGTGTGTGTGTGTGTGGTGTGGTGTGGTGTGGTGTGTTGATTATGATTGATTGATTGATTGATTGATTGATTGATTGATTGATTGATTGATTGATTGATTGATTGATTGATTGACTGATTGATTGATTGATTGATTGATTGATTCATACATTTATTCATTTAGAATGTCCTATTTCGTATAACTTTATGTATAGTTAATTTATGAAAAAATGTCGACTAATTGGCAATATTGCAAAATTGGTTTTGTACTTTAAAAAATATGTGTTTTTGAAATATGTGTGTGATGGAAAACAAAATAGATGTAGCGGTGGACGAGTATACATCGTGATTATGGAGTAACAGGAGATAGACTGGATGCAGCCAACACCAAAATGAGCGGAGTTGTAGCTGTGATCATGTGATATTTGACAAAGCAGACGAGGACGAAGATTTCCGTCACTGATTTAAAAAAAGGAGAAACGTGTCATTTTGAAACATTTGAGTTTTGTCTCTATTCTTATGGCTCAGCAAGAATATATTGTCTGTAACTCTATTCACCACAGACCCACAGACAGTAGCAAGCGTATAGTAATTTGTCGATTTGATGGCTGCAAGGCCGGACGCGCTTTCATCAACACTTCTCAAAAATAACCATTTCGTAACAAAAGTTCGCCTACACAAGACGGTGGCGTTTCGCGTTGTGATCTCTGTTGTCATCCTTGTGTGTGCACGTGTGTGTATGTCTGTATGTGTGTTTGTATCTGTGTGTAAGGGTGGATGTGTGATTTGATGTGTGTTTAATTGTTATTTTGCTTTTTTGTTAAAGATGATAATTGTAGACATCGTCTCATCCGAGGCAGAGGCAAGGACATCACCTGTTCAGAGCTGAGCGAAACGCCGCGAGGGCAAACTACCCCAAGACAGACGGGATAATGCAGCGGCTAATACCCCGTAATTAACATCTACTGAATCACCGGTAATAAAGACATCATTTTTGGCATTATTTTGTAGGAGAGCAGCGCAATACCTGGCGTTTTTAAATAATGTCTGCGGATAATGATTCTTACGTAATACATGTCCTCGATTACTTCAACGCTCTCATTGGTTGCTCTTTCCTCGGCGGGACCGCAAAAAAAAATGATTGTAATCATTATTTTGACTAGGCAACGACTTCTTGGTTCAGAGTGAGTTTTAGCCATGCAGACTTGCGGTGACTGTCTGTTAAGTAAAATGTAGAGAATGCTGGGAAATCAACAACATGATCAGGCATCCCACTTCATCAGGAAAAAAGAGCTAAGATATTGTGGTGAGACTAAGAGCTTATGTCAAAATTGTGATGAAAGATTACGATAAATAAATTATGTCTCGGCAAATTATACTCCTCTATAATTATAGATAATTAAGATGGCGTTGTGTTTGAAAGGTTTACGCTGGTTTAACTGACAGACGGGGAAAAAGCAAAATCATTCTGCTCTGCGTCCAAAGTTCATCCATAGTACAGCAGGGAAACAGGTTTCAAGAGCGACAGCTGTAGTAAGAAGATCATGTACGTTCTGTTTGCAAGCACAGCTCTGTTAATCCTTGGTTTATCACCATACTGTGTCTAAGTATATAGAACAATGATTGGATGTGTTTTTCGTTGATTAACGAAATACAAACGAAACGACCATATTCTGACTTCATTCAATCAAATGTTCGATAAGGTTATGTTCTAAGAAGTGTAGTTATTACTCGTGGATTAATTCCTTCTTTTGTAATGGCAGAACAGGGGCATCGATCCATGTTTCAGATTGGGGGGGGGGAGTGAGAAAAATGTCCAAAATTTTCGGCGTATTACAGAATTTTGCGCGCAAAGCACGCCGAAAAAATTGACAATTTTGTATGTTTAATATTTTTATGCCATGTTTAAAGGCAGGGGATCTCTTTTGCATGCCTAAAAATTAACATTGTGTAAATACAATGGCATTTAGAAGAAAATGCCCTCTGGAAACCTTTAACAAAATATAGAAACTCAGTTTTAGTGGAATTACAGTGACCGTAAGACTCAGATATGAATATTTTCTCGCGAGAAAAAAAAATCCTACCATAGAACGTACACTAAACGGCTATTGTTTTTCTTTTGCATGTTTCAAATTCTAGGCAATCACTGACCCCCAGATTTCACAGACATGCCCTTCATCAATAGCCTAAGGGCATGGGTTATCTTTTCCTGGTCTGCGGGGATGTTTGCAAATGAGATCCATTGCCTTTAATAGTTTTATAGTGCTTTCCAATGCCTTTTAAACATATATTTGCATTGCATATTATGCATTTTTCAAGTTGTCAAAATGCAAATCGATATGTTTGCCCCCCCCCGAATATTTTCATTGGTGGGGCGATCGCCCCCTGACCCCCCCCCCCACGGATCGACGCTTCTGTGACAGAAATAAATTGATCAGGCTGATTTTATCCCGTCAGTTCCACACTCAGAATATCACATGCAGAATCTATAGATTTTTGGAGCAATGGTTCTCAGAAGGTTAAAAAAATTCAACAAAATCAATAGGTTACATCACGTGCACGTCAGTATAAGAAAGTTGTTTTCTTGAAAATGAAAAGTCTGTTTATGATGCGTCAAACTTGGACACGTTATCTCAAGACTTCATCGAGGGGCCAATATTTGGAGAGGCCCAGCCCGATTTGTGAGACATATCCCCCTTGGACTGGAGGGTTACCTGTCTTTTTTGTTTGTTCTACACTGAACGAGTTCCTGAAGTCGATCTCTGTTAGTGATAGTAAGATTAAAGTCCTCTAATTGAGGAGTTTGTGGAAAGGTCATGTCTGCATCCATGTTGGCATGTCAACGTGAAAACAACTATTATCACCAAAGCGGTCCTCCTTTTTCTTAATTTTGTCTCTTTCGTCGTCTACTCTGCTCATCATCTGTGTCGTAGTCGACGTTATCAATGTTACGTAACCGTAACGTAAGTCAGCATAACAACCAGTACCACCACTTGCACCATCATCACCATCATCATCACCACCATCATCACCATTAATATCATCGTCAATATCATCTTCATTATTACGAACATTATCACGACCAATATTGTCAATATCATTATAGTCATCATAATCTCAATCCTCATCATCATCATCATCATCATTATCCACATCACCACGAATATCACTAATATCATTTTCTTTAATTTCATTGCCATTATGATGATGATGATGATGATGATGACGATGATGATCATGATCATGATTATGATCATCATCATCATCATCATCATCAGTAACATCATCATCATTATCATGGACACACCAGCAACATCATCTTTATCATTATTGCAGTCATTTTCACAATCCCAATCCTCATCCTCATCATCTTCATCATTATTATCGACATTATCTTCATCACGAATATCACTAACATAATCATCTTTATTTTCGTTGCCATTTATGATCATCATCGTGGTCGTCGTCATTGTCGTTATCGTCGTCGTCGTTTCCATTTCTACAATTTTCACAGCTTCAAAGACGAAGACCGATGTTTGATCGCTCGTCTGCAGTAAGCAAATTTAGGGTAATTATTATACTTTTTTGTTGTTTTAACTTTGAGCTATATTTCTCTTTATTATGCATTCTCAGTTAAGCCTAGTTTTAATTCATGTCATTTTAAAATGTGTTTTGAATTCCTTTTGTTGAATTTTCATTCTCCGTGATTCTTCTTTCTTATTCTTTAGTCAATTCTCTTTCCCCGTTTGTTAGTAATACGAAGCCTCGTTTCTCTATTTCATACTTTTGTATTCCTGCTACCCATTTACAATACATCTATTCACGACAATAATCTACATAGTCGATAAGTACGATAATGGATATGCATAACTTCAAGTAATCAACTAATCCATAAACGATTAAATCAAATAATATTCCACTGAAATGAAACAATTTCGGAGATAAATTTCATTTGTGTCGACATGAGACATGAACCTTTAACTTGACCGATGTGGTTTGGTAAATATCGTAAAAGGGCAGAACGCTAACCCCTCGAGCTTTTCTTGTATCGAGAAAAGGATATTCTCCATATTTATAGCAGCTAATAAAACTCGACGTGACTATCATTTACACGATGTCCACAAGTACAGCCCGGATTGACTTTCAAGGTTAACAACGAGTTTGGCTTGTAAGTCCGTTTGGGTGCATCTAACTTGAGCAAAAATCGTGAGTCGAAAACTAATACTCACTGAACTTTTAACTATAAAGGCGAGGAGGGTGAGAACATAAGGATTCGAAATACTATGCAACAGGGACCATTCGCGTGTCTGCCAAAACAGATTATTAAAATGTTAAGTATTACATTGTCGCGGAGAATTCCAGGTTACACCCGTCACCTGATTTGAGATAGGGGTTAAAGCAACATGATAGAAACAAACACGGTCAGGTGGCAAGACATGGGGTAAATGTGTTAGTTTATAAATCTCAATCTGAAGGGGCTCTCTCAAGACTCAAGACCCTGAACCTTGGAGCAGGAAGGTACGAACACAGTTCCATAATTGGAGCATATTTCGCCTGCACAAATGCACTATACCTCCACTCTTTGGGAAATATCCCTACATAATTTAGCCTGGCTGCCACTAAGGCGCTCAATCCAATTTGCTTTGAGCATTTCTCGTCCTCACGGACACCCATTTATACTCCTGGGTGGAGAAAGGGTTGGGGTTAGGGGATGATTTACCTTATCCAAAGAAACAAACGCCGCGATGGGTTTTAAATCGAAAATCTTTCGCATTGGAATCCACTCCCCTATTCACTAAACCATTCACTAAACCACGATGCCACCAGATGACAAAACTGATAATAGCGTTATCAATGATTTAATTTTGAAAATGGAATTCAAGATAATTTTGTGTTGTCCAACTTCTGCTGTATCTGTGTATGGTGCATGTATAGGTGTACGCGCATGATCTATCAACGTGTTTTTTTTTTCATTGATAGTGTTAGGATCACATGGTTTGAGTGTCTCTTTATAATTGGGATACTTATCTACCTTCGAAAGGGGCTAATTTCATATGTCGGACCAAAAGAAAACTCATTGTACCATTTCAAATTGAAAGTTTGTTTTCTCGATATCTTACAATCTTTAATTAACTACTTAAGAAAAAAGAAGAAGATTGAGCGTTGAATCCGCATCAGTAAAAAAAAAAAAGAACCGTCAGTGAAACACTGCGTGAGTTACACATTTTGTTCTACAATATTTTGCAATGTTTGCAAATAAATAAATAAATAGATAAATAGATAAATAAATAAATAAATAAATAAATAAATAAACAAATAAATAAATAAATAAACAGATAAATAAATAAATAATTGAATATATAGATAGATAGATAGATAGATAGATAGATAGATAGATCGATCGATCTATAGATAGATAATAGATATAGATATATATATATATATAGATATAGATAGATAGATAAATGAATAAATAAAATATGCATTTTTTAAAGAGGGGAGTGTAAGTTTGACACCTGCAGGCTGCAGATGTAGTATGCGAAAAAGCTGATTTGTGCCACGCCCATTTCCACTATCTGTCTCATTCTGTTAAATCCATGTAGCATTTACAAGGGTATCACCTTCTTTTTGGCAGGTGTGGCTAGTGGCTGATGAAGTTTTATTCAAACAAAAGAAAACAAAAATTTATGCATAAGCATTTTTTTGTCTGATTATGATTAGGACAATGATCTGCTATACAATGTTTGTTTGTTATTGTATTGCTTTAGAGGAAGATTATACAACCACATGATGCAAGTCCAGCTTTGTTTATAAATATTGCCAAGTCATCGATAAAATAGATAATACGCTTACTTTGCTCGACTTCTTCATTTGTTGATGGATATACTTACAAATCAAATAAACTCTAAATAATATTTACGAATTTATATCCAGGGATGAACGTATACGGATTTAAAACACATAGGCTTCTCGATATTTTCATTCGACTTAAAGCTCCAGGGGAGGAGGATAAGCTGGAGTATTAGTCGTACGCTTCTGATATTTTTTCATCTCTCATAACCTCATCATCATCATTTGAGGTACGATTGAGTTTTGCATCAACATCGGAAGTAGGTTTCCTCTTCCGGGATGCATTCTGGGAGTTGGGTGACGGTTAGCAAGTGCCTTGGAGCTTTAATGCGTTTAAATTACCTTCAAAGCTTTGGTTTAATGACAGCATGCGCGAGATTAGAAAACTCTCTTTAAACCTTCGCGGCTGAAATTGGCTATTTTCGACTCGTTTCTGTAATCTAGGAATCGGCAGAGTGGAAGTGCGAAATGCGTGATTGAAACTTTCATTGACAACGAGGGCAGGGGAAAGTTCCCCCAAACGCAATATTAACGCAATCGTCGGTGTACACGATAAACGGGATTTACGGGATACGGTTGAATTGAGCAATCTGCGCTTATAGGCAATATCCTACGGTATTACGTTTGCCGGGAGGGGTGTAGGCCTGCTTTCAGAGAAGAGCTTAAGCTGATGGGATCGGTGAATTTATTACTAGATAGCGTTGTATGACATTTTGTGACGATTTCATCTTTTTTGCGGGAGAGGGGCATAACTTATCTTGACTGGGGACCTGAAATATGAGCTGGAATGGAGTTGCTTTAGTCGAAGTCATATAGCG
>JZLH01S0015708.1:6872-21995 GCA_001188425.1 Eucidaris tribuloides
GTTTACAGTAGTTTTCTATGTCAACCAACAATTTAACCAAGTCGCACTTTAACTTTTTAACTAGCAGGCGGACTACTTAATTAGTTTTAAATTTTGGATAGTCCACCAGATTCTGACATAGCCGCCCCAAAACTGAATATTTTTCAAACTTGTTTTCATATGACATTAATGATTTTGTCGAGCCATATTTAGATTTTGGCTAGCCGCCATGAGTTTTGTAGCGATGGTTATAGCAGGTTACTGTCTTAATCATGAACACTAAGAAATACTTAATTAGCTTTTTGTCATTATCTGCATACGTTATTGAGATATTTATAAATATGAACACAAAAAATATTATAAACAACGCATATGTGCCCTAAAAATGAAAATGCCAGAGATGACACTGGAAGACTATTCATCAGGCCATTGGACACAATTCTAGGTCACCGAATATCTGTTGGCAGTGTTAGTGCACTAAATACTGGCTGAACAAATTGAACTCACTTATGAACCACATTCTGGTCTTGTTTGTAAGAAACAATTACTAGTTTCAGGTCTGTAAACAATATTGTTATGTGGACGTTGATTTTAGTTTAGAAATGGATATTTTTAATTTTAAGTTTACTTGGGTGGTATATGCATCAAGCATATCCACGCCCAACATAAAATTTTGAATTTTGGTTATATTTGCTCTCAGTAAATTCAATGTTCAGTTAACCATTGAATTTTTTTTTGCATTTCCAGGCCTGATAGAAATATTGTGAGCATTTTGAGGCTCAGGACGGTATAATTATTTTGGAGTATACTTGGCGGCTAATGCCATCAAGCTATCAGCAAGCTATTGGAGCGTCCTCAACAATACTAGTTTGATAATGTCAATTCGTATTCATGGAATTATATTCTAGGATTTTGCGTTTATGGTTTATGGCTTAGGTAGGGTTAGGGTTACCCTATTCTTAAACCCTTAACCTTAGCCCTAGTCTGCGTTAGTATAGGCCCATGAAAACTTGTTATTATGGCAGTTCTTTGTTGTAATTTCTGCCCACCCTAATATAAATCACTTGTATTGAGTTACAGTGATAACCTGAATGCTATTATTGCAACTTCAGGGCGGTATGTACAGGGGGGGACTTTATCAAAAAGTTTATCATTTGGTATTTTTCTGTTCATATCTGACCATCTCATATTTAAGGGGGGTATATCCTCAAAACTGAAAAGAGGTTTTTATAAGTCTTTTCATTTGAAATTTATCAGTGCAAGGTGGATTTGGTTAAGAAGAGCCCAAATGAAGGGTATTAATGGCATTTTTACTTGACCTTATACAACTTTAAGAGTACACTGCTATATAGGTATCGCCCACATAATTTCCCAGTATTTACCGGTATTTCCCAGTATATTTCCCAGTATTTCACATGCAGTATTTCCCGCCTAGGTGGGAAATACTGTGCAAATACTGTGCATTTCCCACCCGCCTAGGTGGGAAATACAGTGCAAGGTGGATTTGGTTAAGAAGAGCCCAAATGAAGGGTATTAATGGCATTTTTACTTGACCTTATACAACTTTAAGAGTACACTGCTATATAGGTATCGCCCACATAATTTCCCAGTATTTCCCGGTATTTCCCAGTATTTCCCAGTATTTCACATGCAGTATTTCCCGCCTAGGTGGGAAATACAGGTATTTCCCGGGAAATTGCCAACCCTGACAACTACCCCAATAGGGCAATTTCCAGGATAACTACCAGACAATAACCCCAGGACGATTATTCTGGGGTACTTGAAGGAATAGTTGTCCGAGTGTTAGTAGTCTCGGATCCAGACCATGCGACTTTTTCTACCCCCAGAGTACACTCACTCTCCGCACTTTTCCACCGTCACTCTGCCCATGCACTGCTAGCTTATAGAACAGGACCCGACCACACAAGTCTTAGTTCAAGACAGTTGATTGCTGATAGTAATCTCTTTAGTGTATAGGAAAAGGTCTGGAAGACAGACTAGGATGGTAGTTGTTCGGGGTGAAGATATCCCGAATTCCCGATGCTGTCAAAATGTATAATAATGCTGCATAAATATGAGAAAGCAAAGGTCAGCCCATAATAGCTCAGCGACTCCCGTAAGCAATCTGATAAGGTTCCTGTCTTAAAATATTGCATGACGTATTCTGTTATATCGTTAATACCCAAAATAATTATGTTCGTTTGCATGTGACAGTGACTCCTTAACTGGGTTAATTGGTTCTTCATTATCGGTATAGCCGTGCAGGATCGTTTTCCAAGACATGCGGTGATTTTGACGTCCATGTGCTAAACTAAAGCTTTGAAATTATAATTAATTTTGTTGACTTTATAAAATAATGTAGGCCTATACAATGCACTTCTATAAAATCATAAACGTCTTTGAAAGCCGGAGGAAGTAAAACAAAAGCACTTCATTTTCGACGGAAACAGATGCGATATGATATCATTATTGCATACAAAATACCGCTGCCAATTGTGAGAGATGTATTTTGTTTTCATTTGCAGCATATTACGGATTCAAGTAATTGTAAGTTAATTCCGTGTAGCTGACGGTTTGAGAAAAGTTTAAAACAACTTAGTATATATGCATTATTCATTTATGTTTGTTTTTATTTTGAATATTGTGTGTTTATCATATTTATCTATTATTTATTTTATTTATTATTATTTATTCATTCATTCAATTCATTCATGCATGCATGCAGATGCATTCATCTACTTTATGTCAATTATTATTAGTTATTTATTATTTACTCATTTATTATATTATTAGTTTACTTATTTATTATTTATATTCATCATTCATCTACTTTATCTTATTTATAAAGGTATAATTAATTCACGAGTGTAACGAGTAAGTGAGTGAGTGCCCCATTTCCGTTTATTGTCGATTTTTTCTGATTCTAATTCTGTCTGTGATTTGATCATTGATTTATGTTGTATTGGATTGATTGATTTGGTTGATTGATTGATTGATTGATTGATTGATTGATTGATTGATTGATTGATTGATTGATTGATTGATTGATTGATTAATTGATTGATTGATTGATTGATTGATTGATTGATTGATTGTTGGATTGATTGATTGATTTGGTTGATTGATTGATTGATTGATTGATTGATTGATTGATTGATTGATTGATTGATTGATTGATTGATTGATTGTTGAATGTTTCACAGCACGAAACAAGCTGCCAATATCGTTATCAGCGAATCAGGTCTATGGGTTTCAGAGCAAGCAATTTTCAGGTCATTGATAGATCATTGGGTCTATCTAAAGTAGCAAAGAATTTCATCTTTTAATTTTCCAAACTTGGGTGTGGGACGTAAATATATATTATTCCTTACATGCTTGAAAAATAAGAAAAGTGAATTATCATTATGGATAATAATGAAAAAATGTGTATAAGTCCATGTTTATTGAATATTTTGAAAGATCTTGAATGGCCTCATCAAATTTGCTCAAGGATGTCTGAAAAATATTCTGCATTCATTTGGGGAAACTGTTGAAAGCCGAGAGGAAGCTGTTAAGATAAATAAGTATGAAACCAATAAAACAAACCTGGAATGGACTGGGGGCACTTGCTCAGAACAGAAGAAACTGGCGATCAGCTGTGGAGGCCTTATGCACTGACAAGTGTGAAGAGGATCAAGTAACCAAGTAAGTTCCTTAACATTTAACAATAATCCTCCAAAGTGTATAAGTGTCACTTTATAACTATGACTATCATTAATGCTTTAAAAATGAAAATCTAAAAAAATCTATTATGTATGGGTTTTACCATGCCCATTTCTCATAGGCTCCCATGCTGCAAAATGAGCTGGCCTAATGCATTTATGTTTGATATTCATTTCAGCACTATTATACAGCTCAGACATGAAAGTTTGTCCCTTATTCACATTTTAAATCGAACCTCCGTTATTCTGTTGCGTGTTTTTAAGGGGTGGTTGTAAACTGATAAAGAAAGCAAGGTACGACCAAAGAGGACGGAAGAAGCAAGTGATGGAGGAGAATAGGAAGGTTGGACTGGAGGAGAAGGATGCACTAAATATTGGGCGAAGTGGAGGAGAATTTAGGACAATAATAGGACAATGCTGTGAGAGCTGGGGCGGCGCCAGGGTAAAATTTAAGGGGGGTAAAATCCGTCGGTAAAAGTTTTCGCGGCCAAATTTTTTTTTCACGGCCAAATTTGCGGCCAAATCAGCAGGCGAAAAGTCGCTCAGTGGGTGGGGGGGGGGGGGGAGGAATTTTCGCGGCCAAATTTATTTATTCACGACCGGCCAATTTTCATTACTTTGACAAAATAGGTCCCACACCCAACACGGCCGCCCCTGTGTGAGAGTAAGATGAATCCTACCACCCCCTTAATCGGGGACAAAATTGGATTTAAACATCTGGATTACAAAATCAAATGAATTTAGGGCGAAATCATATAGTGAAAACCGTGAGTGACCTCAGGGCAGGGGCGGCGGAACGTATTTTCGTTTGGATGGCGGGGGGGGGGGGGGCAAAGCCCAAAAAGGGCACTTGTATGAAAAGGGGCATTTGGCCGGATGCAGATATTTCACCATCAGATTACGTTTCTGCTTGAAGTAGCTGTTTTTTACGGTAATGTAACTTCAGCAAAAACTTTTTGAAGGGGATTTTTTGATTACTAAAACATGAAATATATATTTTACTCCGCGAGCTTGCGTAGCGAGCGAGCGGTTTTGGAAAATTTTGAAATTTTAAGTGGTAAAACTCTCTTTGTGGTCTATTCTAGAGCTAATTACAAGTCTGAATTTGTTGCAGTGAGCTAAAAAGATGAACATCTGTCTAGATCGAACAGATCAATAGGATTCAATGATCGAACAGTTTTTGGAGGTGCAGAGATGCCATGATAAAAATGACGCAGTATCGTTATGAACAATAATAGGAATGGAAATTCTCTTTGAAAATATCTAATTTGATTTTCATTTTATAATAATTGGTGTTTTGACACATGCTAGTTTGTTTGGAGCAAACAGCAGTTTTGGGAAAAAATGATCGTAGAACTTTCGTTTTCTCTATAGTTTTTACCTAATGTCCACAAAAGATCTCGATTTAGACAAACATTTTAAAATAAATATAAAGCACAATTGTGTTTTTTTAATGAAGTGTGACTCTGAGCATTATACCATGTCCGATTTTTGAGTGGTAACTACTTCCAAGTATACACCATGCACGCATATTGTAAAATTCTGTAACAGAAAAGAGGGAAAGTTTATCGCTTTAGGAGAGCAAAAAATAGGGCCATGTTATCACAGAAAAGATGGAGAGGGCCCAATTTTTGTCACCTCAAGGGCACTAAGGTGAGAGGCCAAATGCCCCATAGGCACATAATGTGCCTCTTCGTTAAACAAAGTATTCTCTTTTCTCTACGATGTGCCCGTCAGGGCAAAAATACATATTAACAATAACAAAAGTATAAAAAAAACACCTTCAGTGACGAGTGCGCGTATATTTAAAAAAAAAAGGTTTCACTTAACTCAGTATGGGTACAAACTAAAAGGAGGCACATTTAACTTAGAAATATGGCATTATTTGCCTTTCAGTGAGATCGGGGGGGGGGGTTGTATGGCATGGTGATTTACACATCCCATATAGAGCTACTCGGGAAGATGTGGAGTATATCATTCCCGCAAAAGGCCCCAGGGTGGGGTAGAGAAACTTTTGAGGAAGAAATTCGACAGAAAGGAAAAGGACGGGAAAATAAGGAAATGATGATAAAGTGCCAAGGAGAGGGCAAGAAAATGCCGAACCTTCCTCTCACAGGACAATCGAATTCTATACCCACCCAGCTGTTTCGTTATTTTATTTCTATTCAGTGGGATTTTTATTTTCGTTCAGTTAAAATTGTAGTGTTCTTAATTCTTGTTGCGCCTGGATATATTTGCATTGACTTTTAAAACTAGATAACTTACTTCACACATTCAATGTCCTCCAACATTTAGTCTGCTAATTCCTCAATCACTTTGAAAAATTGTTGAAAACATATCTTTTTACAACTGTGTGATACATCTGTAAATTCTGTAATATTGTTGTCGACGGATGTATATAAATTCGTAATGATGATGATGATGATGATGTAAAATTTTATACGCCTAATAATAATAATAATAATAATAATAATAATAATAATAATAATAATAATAATAATAATAATAATAATGTTTTTCTCTTTAATATTTAAAAGTCACATTTTCATTTTCATAATAAGTTTTGTTTGTAAATAAAGTGAATGTTCTACAAAATAAAATAAAACTCGCTCTGCGCCTCCCATTTTAGAGTTTGAAACCTAATTAAGTTTTATATCGCAGAATGCTATTGAAGCGTTTTTTTTTTTTTTTTTCCTGACGAAGAAATAAATACAGATCAGTGTTGGCCCGACGTCTTGCAACCAGTTTGGCCCTGTTATCAGAGATTTTTCGCGAAATTATGTAAATTAGGGACACATCATTCGATGTAACTTATTTGTATGAAAGGTGAAGGCGATACCAAAATGTCACGCTGGAAAGCATTCATTGGGTAGTTACGAGAAAAATGCATGCGTCACCAGTGCAACGTCACCACACAAATCCAAATAAAGCAAATGGGCTACCAAATATGGTTAGCGAGGCAACAGTCATCTATTGACTATTCATTTCAGTCTTGCGTCATCGCATCGCGGATGTATGTCGCAATACCATTCATTTTGCTCCAATCCGATATGGCACTGTTACCAAAACGATATATCGAGCGGTAGCGACTATCGAGTTTATTTGTAAACAACTTCGGACACCGAGATAAACTTGCATAAAAAGTAATCTTATGGCGATAATTGCATTTACAATCCCTTGGATAATTTAGAATATGAAAAAGCTGCTATAATCGTGATGATGTTTTACCACAGGTCCCGGTCGCTAATTATTTCAAGGCATGTTGAACAACGAAATATTATTCAAGGATGGCCTTTACCTAAATTATCGATAGCAATATAATCGATATTATGACAGAGCGAGAGAGGTCAACTGTGCACCGCACCGCTAGCTCTACGTACGTGACGTGCATGCCCGTAACAGTGCGGCGGATCCCGGATCGACGAGCGTCGAAATTTCGCAGACACTAATTTATTACGTCGCAAAGATGGCTCGCAGTAACTCTTCCAAACCAACCCTCTTCGTTTGAGCGGGATCGGCGCTACACAGGGCCGCATCAGCACCAAATAACATCAGCAGTGCCTGATTTAAACCTCCCTGAAGATGCTAGTCAATTTTCATCTGGATCACCGCTTAAACCCAAGTGAAAACCGTATGTGAAACGTCGCCTTTTCGGCAATCATTGTGCAACACAGTGTGAGTAAACGTCGTGTAGATCGCCCAGCCCAGTTACGAACTGCTATGAAATAGTGGACTGCGTTGACGGATAATTGCGTCATAATCATCGTATGCAGATTGCACGTGCAAGTTCTCACACAGTGTTGTGAAACAACAATTTTTCATCTTACTTACAAAAACTAAGACTTCGTTTGAAATATCACTTCATTCTAGCAGGACTAGGATCTTTATGTCGATGTAGGTTGATTAATTGGCAGGTCCATAACATCATCAACGTGTACTAATGCTGCATACCTGACAAAAGCTATTCTTCGTAGATGACTTGCCATTAAATGGCGTACGCGCATCAAGATGTATCTGTTTTGATATTTATATCGACTTTGACTTTGTCGCAAAATTTCTCAAAGAAGTGAAAGAACTTTCGGTCAAACCGATCAACAATATCTCAGGAATTTATATTGTAAATAGATATATTTTATAAGAATCAGTATTAAGTCATATTCTTTGTTTCTTTACGGGTAAAAAAATTCTTGAACTTGAAGTCGGACTGCGTACTAGTGGTACGCGCTCTTCATAAAGACGCTGTGGATACGCGCAATTTTATTGCGCGTAATGTTGAAATTTGTTCTGTTTTGAAAGTCGACATTGCGTTACGTGTTGCATTCAAGATATTCACTGTTGAAACTTTTAATTTTATTGAATTGAAACTTCGGAACCCATTGCAGTGCATTGCACTTGCTTTGTACATTTCTTTGCAATAATTTGGAAAGCTTTAACACTTGCTGACATTTTGGAATAACTCTTGAATACTTGAATACCAATTCGGGGACACAGGAGTTTGGAGTCAACCAATTTTTGTTGAGCTGCTTGATGAACATTACACATTCGGAACCTATTCCGATCCGTCATGGTCGGAGTAAAAATCAAATTTTTCAGGACTCATCACCCAGTTTGAACAATAGTGGGGCGTTAAGCCCACAATTGTCACCTAGTCCACCAAATTTTGTGCCCAAGCAGGAACATGTGATTTCAAGAATTGGGAATTATGTGCTGTTGGAGGAGATAGACTTCAATGTTTACAAATGTATTGATACATTTAGTAAAAATGAGTGCATCTGTAAGGTGAGTTAGATAATTTTGTTATGATTTTATAGTGTGTTTTTTTTTTAAGTTCTGTTGTCTGGATGTATATTACTGATGACTTCTTTGATTTGCATTTATGCAATACATTAATAGTATTTAGTGATCCAAAAGAAATTCTTGTAATAAAAATGGCTATTTGGTTTAGATCAAGCCTTTATTTGATTTTCTGATTTTGAAGGTTTTGTTGTATGAATTTTTGTATTCACATGCAGACCCTGGGAAGTTCCATTTTACCTCGACATGGGTTTCTTTTAAAATTTAAAACTGTCTTTTTCACGAATTCGGGAAAGCTGTAACGTTAAACTGTCTTATCCACCCCCCCCCCCCCCCTGACCACTTCAGTGCCAACTAATTTTCCAATGCAAGCAGGATCATTACTTCTGTAAGTTCTGTAAAAAAAAAATTTGCAGGCTAATAATTTTGTTTTCGGGTTGTTAATACTTTGGGTGTCGTTTATCAATTTTATTTTGCTTAGAAACCCCTTCCCCCCTTTTTTGTATCATTTGGAGGTGAATGCCAGCATCTCTGTTATTTTTTACATCAATAAGTAAATTAGTTTGTTATACATTTTTTACTGTATTTTAATTTCACAATTGTTCTGTATAAAAAGAAAAAAAACTGTGGGCCATACAGAAAAACTTTGGCTTTTTTGCTCTTCATACAAAATGGTCTTCACACAATTCAGTTCAACTGGAGAAGATGCAAAGGTGCATAGAATTCATTCCGTGATTATAGGCTTTTCGTTACTCGTACATGTCATTTTTGTTGTGTGTGTGTGTGTGTGTGTGTAATGTGGCATACCCCATAATGTGTTGCCTTTTGTTCATGTGTTGGTTTGTTCGTTTGTTTGTTTTTTGTTGTTTTTCTTTTTTGTCATCCAGTCATCGGGTATTTCCTAGTTGCCATTTTAAAGAATGTGTTAAATGATCATGACTAGTCTGATTTTCCTGGTATTCTGGTACTAATACTATCAGCGATCATAATCATCATACCGAGGTTCCGGCAGGTTCCGTGCTGTTTGAAGGCAACAGATACGATGTGTATGTCCTACGGCTCATCACATGATTGTATTGAAAGCAAAACTTGTGCAATTGGCATTGTCATGATAACTAGCTAGACACAAGAACTGAAGAAGGAAGGAAATCGTGCTGTGGTGAGCCAATATGCCAGGAACCCATTTCAGGCTTAGTGTGGAGAGTACCTTTGTGTAAAGTTGGTAAGTCCAAAAAATAACGGAAGTTGAGTCAGTGGATAGGATACACTTTGCATGATTGCATCTAGTGATCTGGGAGGACACCAGTTTTGTTTTGTTTTGGGCACTACCAGCTGACCAGAGCAGATTCATTTCCCCAAAACTACTCCAAACCAAGGGGATTTTGCAGAACTTGGGATACTGATGATTCGCAGTGATATAGACATCTACACGTCGTGTGGTGTGTCACCCATGTTCAGGTAAACTGTACAGATGATATGTAACTGAACTTGATGATGAATGATGATGCAGCTCATGTACATGTCATTGTAATAAATGTACGTCAATCTGAATTTTTCATATACTTGGAGTTGGAGACATTCAGTACTTGCTGAAATACCATACTTTCGAGTCAGAAAGTCAATACACCGCCCATCTCAGCTACACCCACACAACATTTCAGACTGTGCCCTACATCTGAAATTGCCCTCTGACCCCATATCTTGTAACGTGTCTATTGCTGTTGTAGGCACTGTGTGTCTACCAGCACATGTACATAAGTACAGCTCTCCTTCTGTGGTAAAGTAGGCTATTGTTTGCGACTGCCAGTGAATCGATGCCACCAGGCATCATGTGAGTGATTCTGACTTCTGAATGGGCTGGTTTCAGCCAATGAGAGGCTCGGACTCCATTGACTTGGCCTGCTGAACAACACCAAGATTGCATCACTCGTAACCGCCCTAGTACCCATTCACTCTACAATTGTAAACAATAACTGTTTCCGACTTAGTACTACACTGTAGTAGTAGTAGTAGTAACTACTAGTACATGTATGTGTACAAGTACATGTGCACATGTCGTGGTCGTAGTACGGTAGTTGAGCACGGTGAATGACAAGGGGTGAGATTGCATCACTATATCCAGTTAATGCCAAGTTTAAAAAACAAAATACAAACTTGTTTTTCACACACAGATTCATTAATAGTTTACAAAATGTAGGAATCTAGATCTACAGTTTGAGCCTGTTGTTGAAAATGAAAAAAAGTGGAATTGTTGCATCATTCATAACTGCCTTGGTGTTACCCATGTGTTCCAACTGTAAACAAAAACAACTTGTTTCTCACGCAGGGATTGAAGTTATGGAGTACAGTTCAGTAATAGTAGTAGTAGTAGTAGTAGTAGTAGTAGTAGTAGTAGTAGTAGTAGAGTATCGGAAGATATCATCAGTCAAATATCAAGTATTAGTACCAGGAGTAGTAATAGTAAGTAGTAGTAGAAGTTGCAACAGCAGTAGAAGTAGTTAGTACATGTACTAGTGGTAAGCACTAAACAGTAGTAGTAGTTGTACTGGCAGGAAAATAAAACTAGAATGACAGTGTAATTGAAAGTAGAATAATTTACAAATTACTTCAGGATGACATTTTCAAGCTGATCATAAATTGAAAGGAAAGGAAAGAGGAAAGGAAAGGAAAGGCATATATATCATTATTAACTGAACATTTAATTCCATTACTTTCTTGATCGGTGACCTCAAAAAATCCTCAGGAACTTTTTGAAAATGCCCCACAGAATGCTATGAGTTTGCAACTTAGTAATGATAGTTAGTGCGGTAGTAGGCCTACATGTAGTTATAATGATAGTAATAATAATTTAATAATTAAGAAAATATTAATAATAAATGATAGTAATTATAATGATAAAAATAATAATAATAATAATAATAATAAATAAATAATAAATAATAATAGAATTAAATAGAACAATAAAAAGTGAAACCTAATTACCGGTATATTGAATGACAGCCAGCAGTGTCATCGTACAGTATGTAGTTTACCAAAAGTTACAGTAAACGCATGATCATATGACCAGTCACGATGGTTCATTGATTTCTGGTTGCATCAGCCCATACATGGTTGACTTGCTTCATTTGGGAACTAGTCAGCAATTATGATTTCATAAACGAATGATCCATCATCCCTGTAGCTGGGATATTATGGGCTTTATTTTTTTAATGCAGGGTTACATGTAAACTTGGTGATTTTTTAAAATTTAAATTAAAAGGAAAATAAATGATTGCCAGCATTGTTCATTTTAATTTGTTTTATCTTCATTGATTGAGATTTCAACAGGGATGTAGCAACTGTGTCAAACAACATGCCAGTTCTACAAGAAAATCATGAGGTTTAATTAAAACTTACTGAATTTCACAGAGGAACAATTCTTCTGCAACCTACATGTACACACTCCTTGTACTGTAGCCATGACCCATGATATTGAAGCAACTAGAAGATCATTATTGATTACAAAATTATTACATGAAACTTTGCTAATAACAGTATATAGCAGTAATTAATCAATTTTGTGCATGTTACTGTCATCCATGTACATGCAATCATGAAGTAACATGACTGTGTAAAAATGATGCATGAATTACATTCATTCTGGCTTCAGCAACAAAGTCTATCTTGTAAGTGTAATACTGACTACGCAATCTATTGAATAGACAATGGACCATGAATGAATTATTCCTTCCTAGAATCTCCCATGGTGTAACACCAATTACAAGAACTTGCAAGTCATTGCACAATGACCATTGTACAGGTCATTTGGCGGTCACACAATACAGAGATAAAGTTCAACAACCTTTACTAGGCTTTCTGTTGCTGATGACTGGACACACACCCCCATGCATTCTGAAACCAGTAATTGAATGAATAAATAGCCTTTCTTCTTCAGACAATGAGATTCCTTGTACACAGACTGTAGGGTAAACGTGGTTGAGGTTGCAGACTTCAAGTATTCTGAAATAAATTGTTCGCCAATTCTTTGAAAGAGGACCGTGAAAGTCGGCAAAGTCGTGGGCGTTTGGACCTTGGGCCTGACTCGGGTAATATTCGGGAATGGCCCTATACTTTCGGAAAACGAGCGCGCACGAATTGTGTGCATTCTATGCAGCACGTATTCACCCGAAGAAAGGCGAACTAAGCCCAACTGACCCTCCTCGCAATTCTGTTCGCAGCTCCACGATTGTTGTTACGCACCACTGACTCTCTCACTACGTAGCATAGAGGCCGGGCAAGCGTAAGGTAAATAAACGTACATGGATTACGAGCGGTGTCCTTTAAAGGGTTTGAGTGCCATTTGAGTCATAAGCAGTACCCTGTGATCATGAATATCCAGTTGGTCATAATCACTTCCTTTTGCATTTTGGAGTTAATTACAGTAACGCTGAGTCGTATGGTACACATGTGCATGTATGGTGGGGGATCGAATTTTCTTCATGTGGCTACTTTCTTGTTTCAGTGCATTTCAGATACTCTTTTGTTGCTTTGAACTCTATGGCAATATATGGGGGATCTTAGTGCAGATACAGGTATCTTGTAAGCTTGTAACAGTTTCAGGGGCAAAATCACCCCTACCTTGTGGTATTCCCTCATGTATTGTGCCTTGTAATACAAGTTGAATATTTGTATTTGATCGTCGTAGATAAAACTCAAAATGGAGATTAATTCAAATCTATACATTCATGATCTGCTTCTTGTGAACCTGCGTTGGGGGTAATATTGAGTATCTGTTATTGGAGGCCTGACCCCGATTCTTAGAAATGGTCAAACAGCTTTTATGTAGGGGGGCCTAATCTGTAGTAAATGGGCAGAATATCGTCATTTTCAGCACTCTACATTGCACTGTCAACATACATGTACTATTTTTGTACAAATGCGGGTGACCATCCAGGTGCTATTAATCTGATAATCAACACAGAATTTTTGGTTTGACCATGAGTTTACCTGGAAATACATGTACATCAATTTCTTTGACAGCTTTGACCCAGAATAAGGTGAAAAGTTCAAGAGTCCTGAATCTTCTCAGCTTTCAAGTCATCACATAACAGAGGCTACATGTTACAAGAGCTGTGCTATCACAATGGAAAGGAACTGGAGTAATTTTTACATCCACATACAGTCAGAACCACAGTCCTATTACGCTGATGTTGTAATCTGACAAGCAACCCACAAATTCCGCAATACGCACTGTGTACCGTTTCGTGGTATTGTGAAATATTGCGGTGACATTTCGCAATCATGGCACAGACACATACTGGAGAGTTTGTATTGTTTACCATGTAACTCGCATGTGATTACAGGCTGTGTTCCAATAGAACCTTGACAGAACTAGACAGTTGTGTTGCCATTGTGGGTTGTGTGACCCGATAGTGGTTAGTGAATCACAAGTTCCAGATGCAGATGTGAGCATATTATTATTTGCCCTCCCCCCCCCCTTCCCCTTTTTTCTGTATTGACTATAATGAATATTGAGCAATGCTGTGTCAAACACAAAGCATAGAATTAAAATGGAAATTGCATTAAGCTTGCAAATGCAATACAGCTGATCATTGCAAGTCTGCGATGATAACATCATCTGAAATCTACATGTACATGATATTGCATGTACCTGAAGTTGCTACCCCGCATCCCCACATCTTTTTTCACCCTTAGTTTAGCTTGTATGATTATGTGAAGTCACTGTAGATATGTTTAAAGTGTTTTCTCAAACCAAGGTGCTGCTTCTTGATCAAACATGGTTAGACTTGACTGGACGTTTTTATTCTTGTCTGCATGTAACACACATCAGTCCACAACTCCATGTCTGCGTGTTATCAACTTATCTTGTGTATCCATTATTTTTGCTTCATCAGCAGTCTTCAGTCGCACGTGATAAAACGAAGAGTTTTAAGGTTTCTTAATTTCTTCATCAGAAAGATGAGCCGACTTGCAAAATGCTGAAAGCATTCAAAATATGAAGATTAATTCATAAATCACTGAATTGTGTAATGGTCAGCCCAACTGACCCTCCTCGGCAATTCTGTTCGCAGCTCCACGATTGTTGTTACGCACCACTGAACTCTCCACTACGTAGCATAGAGGCCGGGGCAAGCGTAAGGTAAATAAACGTACATGGATTACGAGCGGTGCGTCCCTTTAAAGGGTTTGTAGTGCAATTTGAGTCATAAGCAGTACCCTGTGATCATGAATTCCATTGGTCATAATCACTTCCTTTGCATTTTGGATTATTACATAACAGTAGTGGTAGTGGTACACATGTGCATGTATGGGGGGGGGGATCGAATTTTCTTCATGTGGCTACTTTCTTTGTTTCAGTGCATTTCAGATACTCTTTTGTGTTGAACTTATGGCAATATATGGGGGATCTAGTGCAGATTACAGGTAATCTTGTAAGCTTGTAACATTTCAGGGGCAAAATCACCCCCTACCTTGTGTATTCCCTCATGTATGTGCCTGTAATACAAGTTGAAGTATTGTATCTTGATCGTGCTAGTAAAACTCAAAAGTGGAGGATTAATTCAAATCTTACATCATGATCTTGTTCTTGTGAACTCGTGGGGAATATTGAGATATTTTATGAGGCCTGACCCCGATTCTTAGAATGGTC
>JZLH01S0015717.1:11068-26639 GCA_001188425.1 Eucidaris tribuloides
GAAAAGTATTCCCAGGTGATGACATTCAATTGACTAATTCAATTTATACAGACTCTGTACGGATTAAACTACACGCTAGGTGACACCAACATGAGCTAGACATCATTGACATTGGGTCACTTACTTACAAGAATCGCTTTTCTCAAGGGCGTACTAAATGCATGACATGAATTTTAAAATTGCATCTTAATTCTGAATTTTATGAACACCGTTCATGGATAAAACCAGACTACTCTGCAGGATTTCGATGACCATCGGATAGTGATTGACAAAGCCTCGATTATTATCGGGTCGGATGTCAGCTTATTGTCCAAATCAATAATATCACGTGTCAAATCACAAACATTAATCATCAAATACTGCCTATTATTGCGGATGCAAACATGACGATGCATATGAACCGAATCACACTTCAAATTCAGCCAGTTAAAGAGGGTCACTGTGATATTCGTTTCTCGACAGTCGATAAGTCATAGTCAACTTCTGTCATGACGTAAGGCTAACATTTTCAACAGGTTTCTAATTTGTTATCTGAATGTTAACATTCCCCACTTGCCCTTTGTCATGAGGCTTGATTTTTGATAGATAAAAAGTTTGTTTTTTTAGGAGATAAATTTTCTGTATAGTTCGTGTATAATATATTAGATGCTTGATCTGTTAAATTTTTATTGATTCAAGAAAGAAAAATGACTCTAAACCGACTTGGAACTGAAATTTCACACTGCTCTTTCGGGCATTGACACTACTACCACTCTATGCTGGGAATTTAAACACCTGAAAATCGCCTCTTTTTCTTCTGAGCTCTGTAATGGGTACATAAAAAATATCAAGACCTGGACTAATGAGATTAGGTAAATTTGATACTTTCTTATATCTAAAAAAAAAAAAAAAAAAAAAACTAGCTACAACTTTATACTTTAACTCTCACATTGTCATTGCAACAAACTCCATCGAGGTTGCACACGAAATTCTGAGAGTGGTACTAAAAGGGGTGTAGTGAAATATAAAGTCAATGTCGAAAAAACTAGAGCAAAAAGCAATGGTCAATAAGGAGAGAAGCTTTCGGACGGGGCATTGTTTTAAGGTAGAGGTGGAGTTGAAAGATTTACAAGATATTCTTTTATATGTTATTATCTTCGATAGGAAATACAAAGAACTTAATTGTTTCGTGAAAGTCCACCGATTTAGAAGGCCTACGGACAAAGAACTTTTATCAAAGAAAATTCGTGATCAGAATGGGCTTTAAATTTGCCATTTGGCAAGTTTTCGGAGTTTTACTGTAAATCCTAAATTTCTCAATTTCACTAAGCTCTCTCGGGCTTTATTTGTAATTTCCCCCCTTTTTTTCTTGTATTTCAGTTTCAAATTAAACATATTTTCTTGTTTTTATCAAAGAATGGAATAAATGAAATGAAATGAAATGAACTGAACTGAATGCCTGTAGATACACACACACCTTCTGAAAATAAAGGCATTTCTACCATTATCTTTAAAAAAAAATATGAGTTTTTTTTTTCGGACACGAGATCAATACTGGAAAATGTAGCAATTACATTGCTTCTTTTGACACCCACATAGAAAATTAAGCTCAGATTGAGAAGGCTGACTTTAAATCAAAAGTGGTTTGCTTTTTACCCTTGTTTTGTGGCATTGACACCTGTCATATTCCACAAATGGCGAGCTCAGTCATCATTATGAACCTTTGCAACTTCCGGGTTTGACAAACAGAGTCATATCACTCCATGCAACTTTGTCTAACACAAGGGCGAAGTGTGTTTAAAGCGTCTGCTCAAAAGCTCTTCCAACTCTTTGTCAAATGAGTTTAAAAATGGGCATTTAATAGCACGAAAACACACATTGTAAATCGGAATTGTCATCGTGTCATAAGAGTGGTGGTAATAATGAAGATTTTTATCGATTAAAGTTTCTTCATTGTCTATCCGAGTAGTCATTTCTGCAATAAACGGGTAATTCTGCGTGTAATGTACTTGTGGCGTCTCTACGAAATGCTTCTGGCATTTCTTTCATTCTCACTGACTTAACATACATAATTATTACTTCGTTTGAAGTAAAACGTAGTGAGTTTAAAACCATGCCCATGCAAATGCAGAGTCCGCTCTTTCCGATGAGGTATAACTCAGATGACCTTGACACCTTATTGACCCTTTGGATGCTATAATGTGAAATAGTCGATAATCTCGGGGGTCCCCCTGAGATTTTTCATTTATTAATTTAAAAAAAACAACACAAAAGACATTCAGAATCTGTTATTGGTGTGATATGACCTTTGAGCATAAAGCTTTCAAATAATAAGAAAAAAAATCCCCAAAACTAAACTTGGGCTTTAATTCTTTTTACGTAGCGTTGTATTAAACGAAATCAGAGGTGACCAAATTTTACCATTTTCTTAGTTTGTATTGACATTCAAAGAGTTTGACTGTAAAATGAGCTCAGTCCAGTTATGTAAGTAAAGAGAAAATACTTTTTTTGCCCGAGTTTGTACACGTACCTATGAGAAACCTACAGTAAAATCCGAAATATTTCGTACTTAATTTGTCTTCAAATGTTATACTCCCGCCAGATACGTTTTTGGTAAATGTGTAAAATATGGATTTAGCTCTTTTTGCAACGAAACGTTTCAATTTGGCAAACGTCTTCGTAAAATTGAATGACTATACTGAAGATCAACAACTTAGAATCACGACAAAAAACCTATGAAATAAATCCAGGCTCCAAATTATTAGTATACTGGATTCTTATCTTTAAGTTGTGACCAGAGTTTTGCATAAAGCATTATGAATCATGCACATTATAGTGAATAACGTCACTCATTTGCATACGATATTCACACCTCCGTGCAAGTGAATTACTTATACCTTCGACTTGTGTAAGCGAGGTCGGAGATAGTTTTGCCGAACTCTTCATCTCATCGCATTATATAATACGCATGCGTTGATGGCAATGTTACATCAATTTTTATAACTGGAGAATAATAATTTATATTTAAGAAGTGATGCCACTTTAAGATACATGATTTTGTCACACCTGGTTTAGTTCGCGATGATAACATTGCACATCCATCATTGCATTATTCTTCTACACCCAATGCGATTTGTCGTGGTCTACTTTTCCGGTAACCTTGGAGATTAACCGGGGTGCAAACGTTCACGAGTGCGGTATTGTTACAGCTCTCAGGTGCATCTGAGATGAATTTAAAGATACCTCGTCAGAAAGAGTTCTGGATGAACCAACGGCACAACTTGATTTCCTCTCAAATCCAATCGCGTGAGAAATTGTGAAGATATTTGTTGAAAAGGGTATCTATATTCAGGTGCCGGTGTTTATGCGTTAATTCCGTTCTATTCAACATGTGAAATAAGAGAGCCGTGCAGCTTTATTGAGTTAAGTAATTGAAGATGCTACCGTAGACAAAATATTTAAAAATGTATTCCGTTTTGAATTTTTAAGGATTTATTATTACCTGAAGATTCAAACGAGTGGGTTTTTTTCTGACTGTACTGTCGCTAAATGCAGTTCCAATTTTCGAATTAAGTCGTTATTTCTTATATGGAAATGAGGTTAGTTTCCACCAATTTGCAGAGGGAGGGTACTTTGACCTTTCTTTTAATTGCTTTTGCATGTTTTTTGTGGATTACTGTTGGTACAGCAGACTCTTTGTGACTCTTTGTGAAGATGTTCATAATTTGTCACCTTTCACATAGATTAAAGAGAATGAAATTACATCTTATAATGTAGACCATTCAAAATATGAACTTAGCTTTCATTTCATTAATCCATTTCAGATGGGAAGTATGCATTTACCTGCAGAGAATTTCGGTTGTATAGAGGCTACGAACACAATATTTAGATAATGCTGTTTGATTCAAAATTTGAGGATTTGTTGGGCTCTTTTCTATGAATAAGGACAGTAGAGAAATACCTCTAGAAGAAAGGAAAGGAATACAAAATAATGATACAAAAGGCAAAATAAACTTGAGTTAGAGAGAGTGAATGTTGCAGGAACATGACACTCTTAGACTTTTCTCGAGTGGCGATAACGTATGGGACAAAGCAATGGTAACTGGATATGTTCATGAACAACATTTGATGACAGAAGGTGGGTTGATATTCCTTATGAGGGTGAGAGTTTTGGGAGTGTAAAGGTTAGAGGTTCATAAGTTCAGTTTAATTGTACAGTGCAGATTACTTTGAGTACAGATACACGTAGGCCTACAACCGTATACGCAACTTACTATGTTATTACGTTTGGGGAATATCTTATGATATCTAATTGCGTGTTCATGCGTGTGTTTATACTTTTATCCCCCATCCTCCGCTCTCACTATACATGTATTTGTGGTTATGTATGTTGTGTACATTTTTTTTTATTTGATAAAATTGTCTAAACTGTTAAGATTGAATAAACGTTTATTTATCAATTTAATTTATTTCATGTCATTCATGTCATTGCAATTTGAAGAGTTGGATTAAACATACAAATATACATGAAATATAGAAATTACAACCACACTTATCAAAGATCATGTAATTTACAACAAAATATGTATACATAAGAATATTAACACTATTAGAGGAAAATGTAATAGTAAAAGGGGGAGACTTCTAGAGGAGAGTGGCTTGAACGAAGACTAAGTTGTAAAAGAAGAATAGATGGGTTGATACAAGAATTATACATGTAAATGGCATTAGCACAATCTCAAGTCATAAATCAGCAATGTAATAGTAAACTATTTTTCAAACAAGTATGATCGAAATTAAAATCATAAGTATAAGAATTCACCGTGACATTTTTGATTGTGTAATTAATCTTAAATAATCTTAAATTTGTACATGTACAAACTTATGTCAAGAAGGGATGATTTCCAGCAGTCAAAGTCGGAAAAAAGAGAAATACAAGTACACGTATATAGAAAAAAAACTAACCCTTATGCGTGAGAAATTCAAAAATGTGTCTGAGGTTGTCTCGGTCGTATTCTCAGGTTCTCCAAAAACTATCAAACACCTGTCACACTTTGCTTGTTTCAAAGATGGGCACATTTATTTCGTTTTCTGCAATTGCCAAAAATACGATTGGAGAAGTAATTGTAATATTTTATAATCAACAGTCATACGAAAATTCATGAAACACATCTTATGATTATGAAAATGAACCTGAAATGGTGTATTTGGATAGAACACTTTAGAGATGTAGGAACTTGTACTTGAACTTATCTTCAAAATTACTTACAGTTACGTCCGATAAATTTGAGCTCGATATGTACTGAAATGGGTCTACAATGTGGTCTGTTGTTGACCCCACAATGGGTTCTAGGTTTATTCAAAGATTTCTTCTTTCTTCTTCTTCCATCTTCTTACTTCTTCTTTCTTCTTTGTTCTTTTTTCTTCTTTTTCTCCTCTCTCTTTTTCTTTATCTCCTTTTTCTTATTTTGTTACTTTTCTTATCTTCATGTTCGCTTTTGTTAATGAAGTTGTTGATGATTGTTGTTATTCTTGATTTATCGTGCTTGTTACGGCTATCTTCTTGTTGTATCTTACTTACTTTTTTCCACAGTCTGGTACACCTTAAAGGTGCTTGAGACGCCACGGTGAGCCAGCCATCAACTCCCTCGGAGTTGTGCCGTGTCAGGCGAGCCCAGGAAGCCCGGGAAGGCGCACTGATAAGGCTATCCGTGCGCAGTAATGGTGCCCTTCCGCAATATGTGACCGAATTCTAGGAGTCAAATTAACTCATTTCCGGGTTGGGCCAGGCAGGGTAGGGGCCAGGCCAGACAGGAATGGGTGATGACACCAGAATATACAGCAACTTACAAACAGAAAACGTAGACATATACACACAAACACAGCTCCCATGTCCCAGCTCCAAACACGAACACAAACATATACCTGTTATTTTTTCTCATTATGTCCATGTACGACTTATTTTGTTATTTTGGTATATACGTATATCAAATGTGTATTTGTATATTCTGAAGAGAAAACAACCCATATTTTGGAATTGGCCAACACACATGACAAAGGAGTTATGAATTTATAAAAAATCTTATCATTGTTATTGCCATGAAATGTTATATTTGATGTTACTCTTTTCCTTTTCATTTATGTATCTATATTAATATATTATTTACTGTATACTTTTGACAATGAATTACATTTAAAAATTGGGATTTTGAGGTATCTATCGTGAAGCTTGAACGAAGTGTCATGATGATTTGATAAGAAATTGAGTCTAACAATGGTGCAGTATTTAATTATGGCTCCACTTTAGCTCTTATAGGGTGACCAACGATACACCTCTTACTGTAATAGTAGTCTCAACACCAATGCAATAAAACTCAATATTCTTTACATCTCTCTTTCTGAACGTAGTACTGAAAACAACATTGATTATGTTTACACATACAGTATCTTTGGTCGTTCATCTAAAACAATCATAAACTCAAAGATTGCTACATCACATTTTTGATTACTGATGCCTCGAGATGATTTGATATTATCATAAATGTCATCTTTATATCAAGGCGTCATTAATGACAAGCTGAATCAAAATAAGGATGTCACCTATTGCGCTGTAACATTGACATTTGTAAAGGCAAACTTGTGCATAAAGTCGCATAGTAACTTATGCACCTGCTTCAAACTGTAATCAATGTGATGACAATTTTATTACAATGCGTAAATTTGATTTGGTTGTAGATATACATGTCCGTAGTGATAATTGAATGGTGTCGGATCAGACATTACATTTCTTATTAAAGGCTTACGGTTACTCGGTAAAAAGCTGGATATACCGTCCAGACATGAATTAAATCTAATCCGAGAATGCAATTTCTTTAAAGGGCATGATTTAAAGGTTGATAGGCTAACATTGTGGAGCTCAATTTAAAAAAATTGTCAAATTTTTGATATACTGAACTATCGTAGTATGCTTCATATGGACCAAATAAACACGCCTAGAAATATATATATAAAAAGTTTGGAAAGTTACACTGCCAAGGCAAGTTATGTCATGGAATATACAATTAAAAACTCGGGGCGACCGTTTAAATACGTAGCGTGTAAACACAGTAAATCTATGGGAAGAAATGGACAGGTGATGCCGCATCAACTTACTTGGATTCACTTTTTTTTAAAGGCACGTAAATAATCATTTTGAAATACAATTTTTTTTCAGGGCGTCCATTTTTAGACCTAACAATGGCTATGCGTGTGGAATCATGTAGCTCAGATTTTTTTAACTGTTGTACAGTGTTAGTGCCAATTCGCTTTAACAATGCTCCCAGTTTAAAAAAAAATAAATATGTCCTCCATGCTACGAGTACCCTCCCTACTCAATAAGTATTGCAACATACAATATAACGCATACATTTTTTACGTTGTTGCAGGGGTCTTTCTAAATGATAACCTCAACCCGTTTATTATTGGGAAAATTACAATTTTTTTTATAAAGCAATGAATATACTTTTCGTTTCCTTCTCCAGGCCGCAGGAGAGATTATCAAAATGCACAGCGCGTGTGCACGACAGGGGACTGGAACTTAAATTTTAACCTTTTTTTTTTTTTTTTTTACTCACCGTAGGAGGTGGCCGTGTTTAACTAATCGCTAGCATCGTATTCGGTTCAGCATTACCAATGAAGGTTTTTAAATGCGTTTGGAAAGACTTTCCAGCAAACAAAAAAATGTCACTGATATCTCTGAAGGGGTCTCATGAAAGAAGACCACACCCCTCGAAGACGAAAAGTGACTCCTATTTTATAAGACAGTGGTAAGGAGCGAAACGCTCCACTATTTCGAAATAAGAGCTCTTTCAAGATATAATTTCTTTAACTCTTTTTCATATTGTAATGAGCAGTTTACTATTGTAAAATCTTGGAAATTTACTGTCATGAGACTTCTCGGTACACTGGAGTATAATGATACGAGAAAAGCCATCATTTTTATCGAGTAGGCCTTATCCTTCCTTGTCACTGTCTTATGAAGTATAGGAGGTCACTTTCGTCTTGCGAGGGTGGTGCGTCTTTCTTTCTGAGAACCCCTCCAGAGGAACACATTGACATTTTTTGTTTGCTGGAAGTCTTTCCAAACCATTAAAACCGTCTTATTGGTAATCTGAAACCGAATTACAATGCTAGTGTTAATTAACACCCCACCCCTACGGGGAGCAAAAAAAGGGTTAAAATTTATGTTCCATCCCCTCTGTAGTGGGCGCGCTTACGTTTGATAATCTTTCCACCTTGGAGAAGGAACGAGAAAGTATATTCATTGATTTATTTTTTAAAAAATGTAATTTTCCAATAATAAACAGAGTTAGGACATCATTTTAGAAAGACCCCTTCAACGTAAAATGTATACGTTATATTGTATGTTGCAATACTTTTGAATAGGGAGGGTATCTCTTCAAAACTATATCATTTAGTGAATATGTATGAGTACCCAGTTTTACTATATCCATTTTCACTCATAGACTACAGTGTTGCAATTAAGAGTGAGCTCAATGCATAATATACGTGTGATGTTTACCCATACATTTTGCTAGTGGCATTATACTTACAAAAGTTTTGCATTTTATGGTGGTTACTTGTCCATTCACGCACTACTCTATTGCTCAAATATCAGAGTTGTATATCTTTTCTTTTAAATAAATCCTTGGGCCTCTACAAGTACAATGTGAAAGTGTCTTCAACAATGTATCACCGCTCGCAATTCGGGAAAAGGCTCAAATAAACAATTTCGTATGCTTACGTGTGTGTGTGTGTGTGTGTGGTGTGTGTGTGTGTGTGTGCTGTGTGTGTGTGTGCTGTGTTGTGTGTGTGTGTTGGTGTGTGTGATGTGGTGTGTGTGTGTGTGTGGTGTGTGTGTGTGGTGTGTGGTGTGTTGTGTGTGTGTGGTGTGTGTGTGTTGTTTGTATGTTGCGCGCGCTGCGCGTGCGTGTGTGTGTGAGTGTGTGTTTGTGTGTGCTGTGAGTGTGTTTGTGTGTGCGTGTGTGTATGTTGTGTGTGTTGTGTTGTGTTTGTGTGGTGTGTGTGAGAGTGTGAGTGTGTGTTTCCGTGTGTGTGCATGTGTGCGCACGTATGTGTTTGTGTATATATGCATGTGAGTGTATGTTTGTGTGTGTGTTGTGCATGTGTTTATGTGTATGTATGTGTGTGTGCGTGGGTGTGTGTGTGTGGTGTGTGTGTGTGTGTGGTGTGTGTGTGTGTGTGTGTGTGTGTGTGTGGTGTGTGTGTGTGTGTGTGTGTGTGTGTGTGTGTGTGTGTGTGTGTGTGTGTGTGTGTGTGTGTGTGTGTGTTTAATAACGACTTTGATTTTAATTATATAACCTACTATATCAAGTTAAATTGGTCAATTAAGGCAAAATTATCTATTATACGAAACGTTGATTATGGTCTCTGCCTAAATTCATCAACATTGATTGCATTATCATTTTATCAAAAAATACGAGATTCTGCAAGTATTAACGCAATGAATTACATTGAAACTTTATTTTTACATATCCAATGGGATTTGGTACCTTTTCTTTAACCGTTTCATTCATTTCATTTTCATCTATTATTTCCAAACATATGAACAAAATCCTGCATTTATGACAAATTACTAATACAAAAAAATTCATGGCGCAAGTTTGTTTTGTTTAGTAGGCCTATATCTTCTTGGCCTGGAAAGCCGAATATGTCAATACATCTTAACTCGCGCTGAGATAAAACAAAACAGGGGAAATAGAGACTTAATTTAACTATCCTAAAGTCTCTATTGTCATGTCGTATAAAATTTATCTCAATTATTGTGAAATTAATAAAACAAACACCATCACCCTCCTATTCACTTTAGGATTGTATTCAAATTATCATATTATAAACTTACATCTTGACCTATGCATCTTGCAAAGGCTAACATGGAATAAAATTTGTGCAGGGGCGTCGATCCGTGTTTCGTTATGGGGGGCGGGGGCAAAATTGAAAAAAAAATGTCAAAAATTTTCAAAAATTTTGTTAAATTTTTCAAATTGCATACAAATTATGCCCGCCGAAAATTTGACAATTTCGTATATTTGATGGTATTTTTTTGCTAAGGTTAATGGTTTTATAGTGTTCTATTGTTTTTTAAACATATCCTTGTATTTCATATTATGAATTTTTCAAGTTGTCAAAAATATTGGCGGGAGGGGTAAATCGATATGTTTGCCCCCCCCCCCCACAATATTTTCATTGGGGGCGATCGCCCCCCCCTGCGCCCCCACCCCCCCCCCCACCGCCCAGGATCGACGCCTCTGATTTTGTGCACTACAATCTGATGTCTTGGGCCAGATAGTTGTTTTAGTTGAATGAGCTCTAGAAAGATTTCCTGCAGACAACTTGTCTCGCTACCCGATTCATTTTGTATAAATTCTGGATTATATGGCTTAATTTATAAAACCACCGATTTCCCTAATCCATCTCGATCGACCTCGGTTGAATTTAACTGGACATGCTGGAAGGATGCTCGAGTTAGATGGACCCATGCTATTGGTCAATAGCTCGGATGACGTTTTTTGATTTCTACCATGGCATTTTAACTTTGGAACGCTCACGCCTTGAGGGGGCGCTGTGCATGTCAAATCCAGAGCCGCTATGGTCAAATGGCAAATCGCAGTCATTCGTATCGTCTCGAGAAGTGCAGGGAGCCGGTCTGTAGCAGAATTTTCAACGGTCGCTGTTCGGAGGATATGGACCTGCGCGCCGAATGGTTCTCCGGACCCCGTCCGGAAGGAATCTAGGGTTAGGGTGGTTCATCATCTGGCCCTCCTGGCCCAATTCCGCGATTGGTTAGCGGGATTCTGATTTACTGGCAGATAATAATATTCTCAGACATCGGCCCAGATCATCACAGGGTGGTACTTAAGCGGCACATGCACCGCCCCCCCCAAAAAAAAGGATTTATTCTTTCGACAGTATTCTATGAGCATATATTCTATGACATCGGCCCAGTATCATCATAGGGGGTACTTAATGGGCACATGAACCCCCCCCCCCCCCCAAAAAAAAAAGGAGGCGTTATTCTTTCGACAGTGTCATCCATGGCTTATGTCACCAATTCTAGGAGTACATGTATTGAAATAATTATACACGATATTTTATATTGGGGAACCTAGATTCAATCCTTAATGTCTCTAATCAAAATGAAAATCTATTTTAAGCAACAAATATTAGGGAATGATAGCATAATCGTCTTACTTTCACGTTTTTCATTGATCAATCATATCCGGTGACGAGTAACTACTCATCAGTCAATTTTGTCCAACACACCAGGATTGATTTTGTCCACATTAATGTAATATGTGCTGCATGACATTTGCCAGAGCTTTGAAACAAAATGTGACATGTTTCGGATTTCTGTTACTTTAATATTATCAGCATCCAGACCAAACAAGACTCCACTCCAGGTACACAGGGATATCACAACTACATCCGCACACACATCAAAAACGTCGGATGTTAAAACCCCAAGTGTTTAGAGGAATAGAGGACTGTACCCTCGGGTGTAACAATTACACCCACGAGTTTGACCCTAAAGAGTGTACAAAACAATAATCCCCAATGTACAGTAGTATAATAGAACAATTCTGCCCCCCCCCCCCCCCAACTGACAAAAGGGCAGAACTGACATTTTGTTTTTGTTTTTCAAAAAAGGGTTATACAGTGTTTCCCAGAAAAAGGGAAACCGAGATTGATGAAGATATTTCAATATCCTAAATGCAAATATGAAAAACAAGTTGTACATGGTTGGAAAGCATATTTTCTCCTCTTTCATTTGATACCAGTCACAGAGATTCCCATTGACGCATGGCTGAGCAAAGACAATAAGAAGGGACAGGGTCATAAAATCATTTGCACGAGCAAATTTGAAATTCAAACTTTCATGCTTGAATGTATTCTGAGTATCTTTGACATTGAAGGGCATCATTGAAAAGCTGATTTTATCTTCTTTCATATGATACCACATTTGTGAAAAATAAGCGTTGCATCGGTGAGAAAAAGACAATTTGAAACTAGATTTTAATTCGTCACGAAGACGAATTGGTGATCCGCGTAACCGCTCCGATCATTGAATTTAAAGTAAATTGACAAAAAATGTATATCAATTATCATTGCATGATGAAATATGTTCCTCATCACCTGCAATTGTCTATAAAATATTATTTGAACATTCGACGTGCGCGTACACGTTCGTCGCGACGCGCGGACAGTTATGATTAGCACCAGTGATGACTTTTGACCTGAAGTTACTGTGTACCAAGATTTATTTTCATCCACCCCATCCATGAGATATGCGCGAAATACGATTTTTCTTTGTGACGTCATAGATGACGCCATAAGTATTCTGCATGCAAAGTAGCGCCTGAACTGCTATCTACGGATCATAGGCTATCAGAATGAGCAAAACAAGGTAGGGGTCATCGTTTATTCTCGAGAAAAATGACTGATTTAAGATTTAATTTTAAACGTACGCGTACGTGTTCGTCGTGACGCCCGTACGCATATGATAAGCACGCACAATGACCTTTGACCTGAGGTTACTGTGTAACAAGTTTGCTTATGTTACTCGACTCCAGTCATGATATATGCCCGAAATACGATTTTCCTTTGTGACGTCATAGATGACGTCACAACACTTTGGCATAGAAAGCGATGCCTGAAATGCGATCTACGCATCATACTCTATCAGAATAAGCAATAAAAAGTAGGGGTCACCGTTAATTCTAGAGAATTATGAGTGATTTAAAAATGCCGCCATTCACTACGCGCGCAATGCGCGCGCATTTACGGTTTTTGGACCTGTAAGCGATATTCTAGGTCCAGGTGGCCGGAAAAAGGTTCGTATTGGTGTAGAATTCAGTCAGAAATCCAAATCCGTCGAAAAAAGTACGTTATTCGGTCGGGAAGGGGGTGCTGTTAATAAGAAGTCATTTGCAGCATTTTAAAATTTTGACGCGCCCGTGCGCGCCCGTCGTGGCGGGCATGCGCACTTAGCTAGACCCAGCAGTTGACCCTTGGCCTTAATTTAACGTTGGTCAAATTTGATTGCATAATTCTATTTCAATAATGAGATATGGAGAAATATCTGTTTTTACTTATGAAGTTCATACTATGAACGTCACGCATATTGTTATGACATCTACATGATTACCATGCCGGGTATTGACATGCGACATACTATGCTAGAAGCATTACAAGGATTATTGGCAGTACCGTTCTGAGATATCGTAAGTTGCACAAAACGCAGTGACCAGAAAGAACACGAACATATTAAAGATATCTGACACAACTCTATGGTGATCCGCCGGATTACGCGCGCGCCTGCCTGCAATGATGCTCGTTTTCAGTAATGTTACAAATGACTTCATTAACACTGTTGTCTGAATTGGCAGCCAGCAACCAAGAAATTAACCTGCGAACGTGATTCGCAGCCTATTGTTGTTTCCCGAGCAAGATACTATGTGAAGTCAGCCGTGCGTGAACCTTATTGTTCTGCTCGCTTCCAGTTTCTCAAAATGCATTCATTTTAAAAATCACGCTAAAACAGGCATGTTTTAATTTCATTTGTTCTCCGGCATACATAATTCATTTTTTACGCCTGAGGTGTCATATAAAAGAAAAAATTCTGAATTTTTATGTCATGCTGTTTTTTTTTTAACAATTACATTTACTAATATGAAAATGGACTCAAAGATGGAATATGCGCGTGCAAATGAAATTTTGGTAGCACCAATGTCCATAGTTTTAGTTCAATAATGCATGAACGATTAATAGTAAGTAATGTATCAAATGAAAGAAGAGGAACAGAGCTTTACAATCATACCTAATTCATTGAAGAAATTATTCATTATGATAGAATATTTTTGCCATGAAATCCGGTTTCCTATTTTCTGGGACACACTGTATAGTGTAGGGGACTCAGTACATCATGCAGAACAAAAAAAATTAATTAAAAGTGTCCCTTTGTTTCATAATCCGCTTGTTAAAAGGACACTGAATAGAGCTTTACGTATTGAAAAAATACATTTTGCTCAATATCTCCAAAACACCAAAATGTCAATTATGCCCTTTTGTCATGAAGTGTTAAAATAACACCAAAAAAATCAACACCTTAAAGTGGAATCCATGGTGATCTCTCGTATTCTGACCTACTTTGACAAAATGAAACAAATGACAAAGGTGTCATTTCTCATAAATGAGCAATTTGTGTAAGTCATTTACATGGGCATCAATGTAAATTCACGGCATTCTGACTTTAACATATTTCAGTGGGCTGATTTTTCTACTCCAAATTTTGCATGAAGAAGCAGTATGCAAAGGATGTTACAAAAACACTAATAACTCAAATCTTAGTAATTTTTCACTTGTTTCCTTTTACCAAAGTTGGGTGTGTTAAGATCACTGGTCTTAATTCAAATACCTACGTTTTTGCTAAATACGGGGAGGGGCGGGGGGGGGGAGGGGGCTGAAAAGTTCATAAGCTGTCTACACAGCTGCAGGAGTTATACTACAGCAATGAAACTTAATCATGTATTAAAGACACTATATAACACTGTGGAAGACCCGTTTAAAAAATAGTCGAACTTTTCTATCTGACATATCTGACAGCGTTTGAATGGACAAATAAATACCCTAGAACACAAAAGTTTGGACAGTTATTTTGTCACTAGTACAATATGTGCAGATACAAATTGGCACATTAATTTTATATCGGGCGATAGGAAATTTTGCAACACAGCAGTCTATGGAGAAAAGCTGGAATGGTAACTCAATGATTTTCACTTTTTTAAAGCACTGAATGATTGTTTTACACTGCAATTTTTTTCAGGGCTTCATTTTTAGACTGTATCAAAGACACTAGTAGCATGGGGAATCATGTAGCTCAGATTTTTTAAACTGGAAACATTGTTATACAGTGCCTACTGCACTGTTTCCATTATCTTTTCTTGTTTTCTGTCAGAAATGATTTTACATTGGCAGTTGAGGTTTCTGAAGAAGGTATTTTTTTTCTTTTCTTTTTTTTTTTTTTGGGGGGGGGGGGTCAGATTTTTTATGGCAGAGACTTGTCCTTCCAGACAGGGATCACCTTTCTGGGCTCTTTCCACACCCTTCTGACATTCTTTCCAGTCCCTTTACCACATTTTAAGCCTACAACCATAATTACATTCTCAACAGTGATATCCACATTCTTTCAGCATAACAAACCCTTCAAACAGTCACCTGTGTATGGGAAGGCAAGTCTTTGCCATAAAAAAATTTCCAAAATGGCAATTATCTTTAGAATCTTAATTGGCAGTTGAAGTTTCTATAAAAAAAAAAAATCATTTTTGGCAGATTTGAAAAATATGTCTAATAGAACAAAGCATGAAACAGGGGGTTTGATCCATGTTTCGAATGGGGGGGGGGTCGCAAAAGTGAAAAATGCCCAAATTTTCGACAAATTGTAATACAGAATTTTGCACGAAATTAACAATTTTGTATATTTGATAGTATTTTCATGCCATGTTTAATGTTTTTATAGTGCTTTTCAATGATTTTT